>LR824621.2:0-2500 GCA_902829305.4 Spodoptera exigua | reverse complement strand
AGGCTTTTAAGCAGCCCAGGCGGTCTGCGACTTCCTCCTCTATCCCATCCGATCGCCATCGCGTCGACGCTAATAGTTCGGGCCGCGATGTTCGTGCGTTCTCCCGCTTCTCTGATCTTTTGGAGCAGTGAGCTTGCTTGTGCGAATGGGGTTTCTTCTCCCCATTCGAGGAGCGCGATTGTTTTTTGTTTCGCTCGTAACAGACGGCATCGGTGGGAAGCTATTTCCACTGTAGGCAGAGCCGCGTATTTTCTGCCTCCGATGGTCGTTTCGTGGTGCTCCCGTTGATCAGAGCGGATAAGCCTGGTGAGATGGCTATCCGAGCGCCCGCCCTACTTGAGCCCACGCAGAAGCTTATGCCGAGCGTTTCCGTCTCCTGTTCATAACAGGGCCACTCCGCGCAGTCTGATGCCCGGCTCTCCACTTCCTCCGTGCGACAGGAACCGCGCGATGGTCATGGCGGTGGGGGTCGACTGAGGCCGCGACGCCGCTGCTGTTGTTGGTTGAGAGTTCGGTGTCATTGTTGCCCCTGCCGTAGATCGTGTGGTGTGTGTGGGTGTGGTGTGGTTGCGCTATGCGTTGCTGAGGTTGTCTGTGTAGAAGTGTTCGTGTGTGTACGTGTTTGTGCAGATGGTGGCAGTCCGCGGGTCGACGAGACTACTGTTGTTTTGTTTGCGCCCGCCGCAACTGAGGCGACTCTACTCGCGAATGCCAAGAATGGCTCCCTTGTGGGCCAGTTTCTCCATGATGGTATGGAGTGTGGGCTGACTCAGCTGGATTTCGAGTCTCAGCTCCAGGTCCACCCTATCTCTACAAAATCTTGGGCAGTCGAAGAGCAAGTGCCATATAGTCTCGTCGCAGTCGGGGTCGCAGACGGCACGAGGGACTCTCCTTCAGATGGAAGCGGTGGAGATACCGCTGAGAATCCCCCGTGACCCGTGAAAACTTGAGTGAGGACCGGTGACAGGATCATATTTGCGAGAATCCTTTTCGCTACCAGGACGTCCGGGAAAAACGCTTTTGTGACAGCCCCCGTGCTGGAGACTTGGTACCGTTCCTGCCACCTCTTGATGGTCTCCTCACGTATGCTCTTTCGGATGTAGGAGATTGGGACTTGATTGTAGTCCGAGGAACTCCCCGATAGTGCCAGCCCTTTTAGCCAGCTCATCCGCTCTCTCGTTTCCGGCGGTCCCCACGTGGGCCCTCAGCCAGAAGAATCTCACCTCTCTGCCCTCCTCTTCGATTTCTTTTATGTACCTCTTAATTTTGAGTGCCAAGTGATGAGTGACAGAAGGACCCCTCAGAAGGTCGAGCGAGGATCTTGAGTCGCTCAAGATGTCAACGGAGGTCGCTCCAGATTCCCTCACCATCTCAACAGCTCTGAAGAGAGCGTACATCTCCGATTGGAAGACAGTATTGTGAGGCTCCAGGCCGAAGTGTGCAGCTCTTTAACTCCTTTCCGTTTTCCCACCAAGTTAGGGCAGCTCCAACTTTCCCTTCTATCTTACTGCCGTCCGTGTATATTTGCGGACGGGTTGCTTGGTGGGTTTCTGGGTTTTCTGGAGTTAGATCCTCTAAGCATGCGTACTCTGTATTGTGAGCGACGCTGGGTGAGGATGTTGGGAGTGGTGTACATTGCTCTCCAGCTGCCGATCCGGCGTATAAACTTTGAGAGTGGCCCTTTTTGATCTTGAAAGGGTTGCTGCCTCAATTACTCGTAGGTCTAAGGGAGTAGGCCAGACAGGACGAGTGCCGATGTTAGAGACACCGTGGCGGTACGCTTTGCAAATTTTCTGCGCGAAGCCCCTTTGCAGAGAGTCAAACTGGTTTTGGTCATCAGTTTTCCCGCCAGCAGGCTCCCACGCGCTCGCCGCATACATCACGATGGGCTCCACCACCGACACGTATATCGTCCTTATTATCTCTCTGTTGAGGCCCCATGTCACCCTCGCCGCGCACAGCCAGCTGTTTGTAGATGTCTGCCGCCTTTTTACAGGTGGCCGACACGTGCGCGTTGAAGGTGAGTTTGGAGTCTATTGTGAGACCCAGCAGTTTAACCTCCTGGACGAGGTTCAGCTGCGTGCCGGGCATGTGGAGGACCGGGGTCGTCATACTTAAGCTTCCTCGTCAGCACCATCGCGTTTGTTTTGTGCGCTGCAAAACGGAGCTTATTCCTGACGCCCCAGTCCGACACCATGCTCAGGGCGGCGTTCGCACACTCCTGCAGGGGACCGGTGGTGTGGTCCGATATGACAAGGACAACGTCATCCGCGAAGTGCCTGGCAGTAGATGCCTTTGCTGGCCATTTTTTGCAGCAGTGAATCTAGGATAAGGTTCCAGAATGTCGGTCCGGCTATTGAGCCTTGGACGCATCCCTTCGTGTTCCCTTTCCACAAGACGCTCTAGCGTAGTTCACTGTAATGCTGCGATCTTTTAAATATGAGGCAACAAGAGCGTACAAATTCCTGGGACAGTTTCTTGACCACCATCTGTCTTTTGA
>LR824620.2:14255000-14256795 GCA_902829305.4 Spodoptera exigua | reverse complement strand
AACCTAACCTAACCTAACCTAACCTAACCTAACCTAACCTAACCTAACCTAACCTAACCTAACCTAACCTAACCTAACCTAACCTAACCTAACCTAACCTAACCTAACCTAACCTAACCTAACCTAACCTAACCTAACCTAACCTAACCTAACCTAACCTAACCTAACCTAACCTAACCTAACCTAACCTAACCTAACCTAACCTAACCTAACCTAACCTAACCTAACCTAACCTAACCTAACCTAACCTAACCTAACCTAACCTAACCTAACCTAACCTAACCTAACCTAACCTAACCTAACCTAACCTAACCTAACCTAACCTAACCTAACCTAACCTAACCTAACCTAACCTAACCTAACCTAACCTAACCTAACCTAACCTAACCTAACCTAACCTAACCTAACCTAACCTAACCTAACCTAACCTAACCTAACCTAACCTAACCTAACCTAACCTAACCTAACCTACCTAACCTAACCTAACCTAACCTAACCTAACCTAACCTAACCTAACCTAACCTAACCTAACCTAACCTAACCTAACCTAACCTAACCTAACCTAACCTAACCTAACCTAACCTAACCTAACCTAACCTAACCTAACCTAACCTAACCTAACCTAACCTAACCTAACCTAACCTAACCTAACCTAACCTAACCTAACCTAACCTAACCTAACCTAACCTAACCTAACCTAACCTAACCTAACCTAACCTAACCTAACCTAACCTAACCTAACCTAACCTAACCTAACCTAACCTAACCTAACCTAACCTAACCTAACCTAACCTAACCTAACCTAACCTAACCTAACCTAACCTAACCTAACCTAACCTAACCTAACCTAACCTAACCTAACCTAACCTAACCTAACCTAACCTAACCTAACCTAACCTAACCTAACCTAACCTAACCTAACCTAACCTAACCTAACCTAACCTAACCTAACCTAACCTAACCTAACCTAACCTAACCTAACCTAACCTAACCTAACCTAACCTAACCTAACCTAACCTAACCTAACCTAACCTAACCTAACCTAACCTAACCTAACCTAACCTAACCTAACCTAACCTAACCTAACCTAACCTAACCTAACCTAACCTAACCTAACCTAACCTAACCTAACCTAACCTAACCTAACCTAACCTAACCTAACCTAACCTAACCTAACCTAACCTAACCTAACCTAACCTAACCTAACCTAACCTAACCTAACCTAACCTAACCTAACCTAACCTAACCTAACCTAACCTAACCTAACCTAACCTAACCTAACCTAACCTAACCTAACCTAACCTAACCTAACCTAACCTAACCTAACCTAACCTAACCTAACCTAACCTAACCTAACCTAACCTAACCTAACCTAACCTAACCTAACCTAACCTAACCTAACCTAACCTAACCTAACCTAACCTAACCTAACCTAACCTAACCTAACCTAACCTAACCTAACCTAACCTAACCTAACCTAACCTAACCTAACCTAACCTAACCTAACCTAACCTAACCTAACCTAACCTAACCTAACCTAACCTAACCTAACCTAACCTAACCTAACCTAACCTAACCTAACCTAACCTAACCTAACCTAACCTAACCTAACCTAACCTAACCTAACCTAACCTAACCTAACCTAACCTAACCTAACCTAACCTAACCTAACCTAACCTAACCTAACCTAACCTAACCTAACCTAACCTAACCTAACCTAACCTAACCTAACCTAACCTAACCTAACCTAACCTAACCTAACCTAACCTAACCTAACCTAACCTAACCTAACCTA
>LR824620.2:14077500-14252500 GCA_902829305.4 Spodoptera exigua | reverse complement strand
GCCTCATGGCAGGCCCCTCAATTCCCCCCTAGGGAGGAGCCTTTATGATGGCCGGAGCACGGGTGATGCGTGCGATGCTGGCGCTTGCGCCCCCGCGCTTGTCGCCTGCTGATCACCCCCTGGAGCAGATGAGGACGGACGTAGTACACGCCGTCTTCGTGCGCCCCTTCGTCGTTGGCGGAGCGGCGCTGCGAGAGGGTCTTCTTCCCGCATGCGCTCCGCCGCCTCCTTCTGTGACATGACGTCCTCACAGAAGGAGGCTACCGCTGTCCATGCCTCCTCACTTCCCAGCATGGATGTTATTACGCTGGGAAGTGAGAGGTCGTCCCCGACCACTGCAACCAAGGCGCGGCGGGGTTCATTCCACGCTGGGCACACCTCTAGAGTGTGCTCTGCGGTATCTAACGTGGCGCCACAATGGTGGCACTGTGGCGATTCCTCCCTCCCTATTCGGTGCAGGTACGACCCGAAGCAACCATGCCCGGACAGCACCTGCACCAAACGAAACGACAGGCAGCCGTGCCGCCGATCGAGCCAGTCGTTCAGGACGGGCCCGATGGCGTCCAGCGTCCGGCGGCCAAACGCTGCGGAGGCGAGTTCCTCAGCCCAGTGCCGAGTGATGGCCTCCCTAACCTCATCCCGCACATTTTCCCGTTCCCTTGAGCACGGGGAACGGTTGAGCGCCCTCTGCTCTGCCGTCCAGTCGTACACCCTGGCGAGCACCCAAGCCTCGAGTTCCCAAGGAGGGGTTCCCGCCAGAGCGCACGCCGCTGCGAAACCCACTGTGCGATATGCCCTCGCCACCCGCTGTGCAATGGCCCTTTGTGGCCTGCGGATGGCAGCGACGTTCTCCCGTCTGCACAGTGAGTCCGCCCAGATAGGTGCCCCATATAGGGCCATGCTCTTGAGAATGCCGGCGTATAAACGCCGACATTGGTCACCAGGTCTCCCGAGGTTAGGGAGGAAACCTAACCTAACCTAACCTAACCTAACCTAACCTAACCTAACCTAACCTAACCTAACCTAATCCCAAGAAGAAGAAACCCCATTCGCACAAGCAAGCTCACTGCTCCAAAAGATCAGAGAAGCGGGAGAACGCACGAACATCGCGGCCCGAACTATTAGCGTCGACGCGATGGCGATCGGATGGGATAGAGGAGAAGTCGCAGACCGCCTGGGCTGCTTAAAAGCCTCAGAACAGCATGAGGTGATCGTCTATGAAGACAGAGGAGAAAACCTGAGTTTCCTTAAAGCTCCTAAAGATTCAGCCGCAGGCAGGACAAACCCCAGCATTGACCCATCCGGTCAAAGCGCGTCAGACAGGGCTCAGCAGAGGGCGGATGCGGGGAGAGCTGCGGAGGAGCAGTGCAAGACCGGCAGCCCAGACGATGGGGCTAAAAACAAGAGCCGCCTGAAAGCTATCGGCTCCTTCCTGCGCAATCTACTTCCGGGCCCGAGCCGCGCCAACCCATCAATAACCGAGGAAAGAGCGGTGGCGGACTTTTTCAAGAAAAAGGCAAAAGAACCGGCACCGCCAAGGGTCACATTGACAAGGGCCGACAAAGGACACGTGACGCCGCCGACATACACGGAGGTAGCGGGCGCTGCGGACCACATGAGGAATGCCTTTCTCGAGTACATCGCGATAGTGAGAGCAACCAAAGAGGTCAATCTCAGAACTTGCCGGAAGATCATGCAGACCTACCAACGCCAAACAGAAGGTCTGCTAAGGGTTCTACTCGAGGAGGCCGGGGCAGCCATATATGACAACGACACCTCGCAGGTAATTGCAGGGGAGATGAGTGGGTCATATATGGCGGCCTACAGCGACACCTGTGGTTTCGTTGCCCTGGACAAGGACAGGACGGAGCGCTCGGGAACGACAACATTCAAGACCCCACAGGGACACCCGACGGTGGTCACCGCCAAATGCACAAAAATCATGCTGGACGACAGGATCCTGGAGATGGCAAGCTCCATCTCTGGGCCTCCGGACCGTCCGGCGGGACAGGGGGGTTGGGCGGTGCCCAGCGTTCGCTGGATAAACGGGGTCCCGGGTTGCGGCAAAACTACCTGGGTGGTGGAAAACTTCGACGAGGAGAAGGAGGTCATAGCCACCACGACAACCGAAGCTGCCAAACAGCTGAAAGAAAGACTCAGAGGGAGTCTGGGAGATCGCACAAATACAAAAGTGCGCACGATGGCCTCAATATTAGCGAACGGTTTCAAAGCCAACGAGACCTACTACCGTCTCACGGTAGACGAGGCTTTGATGAACCATTTTGGGGCCATCGTGATGGCGGCAAGGTTGGCTGGTGCTAGAGAGGTGGTCCTCGTCGGTGATGTCAACCAGCTACCATTTTTGGACAGGGAGAACCTATTTACAATGAGATACTCCCGTCCGGTCTCGGTGGCTGGGATCACCCAGGAGCTACTTTGCACACGCCGCAGCCCGATGGACGTGGCGTTGGCTCTGAGCGAAATATACTCCGGTATCTATTCCTCGAAAACGGCGCTGTCAACGGTTCACTCCTTGAGAGCGGAAGGTTACACAGGGGCGCAGATACCAGCCGCCGCCCAGAATACCCTATTCCTGGTGCATACTCAAGAGGAAAAAGCTCTCCTTATTGACCAGGGATACGGCGCCGGAGAGGGCTCGCGCACACTGACTATACACGAAGCGCAGGGTTTGACCTACGACAGCGTCATCATAATTAACACCAAGTCCAGGAAATTGGCCATCCACAACAGCATTCCCCACGCAGTTGTGGCCGTGTCTAGACACACATCCAGCTGCGTGTACTACTCCGATGACGCCGACGACGCCACGGGCCGCTTTGTAAGGAAAGCGATGGCCGCCACCACAAAAATGGTCATCGACTATAATCTAAAGGCGGCCATACAACATCGCGATGAGACCGTAGGTAATGGGAGAACTCCTACAACTGGCGGGCTCCCTGGTCGGCGGCGGGAGTGGAGGTTCGTGATTGGCCAGCCAATGGTGTTGTGTGTCATGTGTTTGTATGTCTCAATAAAATAAATAGAATGTAACATATTTGTTCCAATATTGACATTGTATAATGTGCCTATTGCTAAAAAGTAAGACAATGTAATTAAATATAATAAGAGTAAGTTAATATAATTAATGTAATAGTAATAAGTTTGTAAGTAACATTGTAAATTTAATGCTTAGTAGTAGTATATATATATAGTAGTAGATTATATTAGTATATTATTAAAATTAAATTATATAAAATAAAAAAAAAAAAAAAAAAAAAAATACATACATTATATTGCATGTGAACTCACGCTAGTTTTAAAAGATAATTTTAAGACAATTGTCCTCCCGTCCGTGAGGAAATCCAATACTGTAAACATTCAGAATTAATGTAAACAAAATATTAAAGGAGTAAAAAAGAGCGCGGACGCTTATGTCTGCGGATAATGTTTTATTAAAAAAAAAAAAAAAAAAAAAAAAAACCTAACCTAACCTAACCTAACCTTTATTTTTGCGGCACTGGGAAAAATGCTATTACGCATACCCTTCCCGTCGGGGGACGGGAGAGGGTTATGTGGGACTCCCCGGTAAAGTCGTTCCCGGTATACCCACTAAAAAACCCAGTGGCACTCCGGCCTCGCCTGAGTGGAGGGGGTCTGGGAATCCATGTCGTCCAGGCCCCCACCGGCGACTGCCCGCCTCATGGCAGGCCCCTCAAATCCCCCCCTAGCAGGGAGGAGCCTTTATGATGGCCGGAGCACGGGTGATGCGTGCGATGCTGGCGCTTGCGCCCCCGCGCTTGTCGCCTGCTGATCACCCCCTGGAGCAGATGAGGACGGACGTAGTACACGCCGTCTTCGTGCGCCCCTTCGTCGTTGGCGGAGCGGCGCTGCGAGAGGGTCTTCTTCCCGCATGCGCTCCGCCGCCTCCTTCTGTGACATGACGTCCTCACAGAAGGAGGCTACCGCTGTCCATGCCTCCTCACTTCCCAGCATGGATGTTATTACGCTGGGAAGTGAGAGGTCGTCCCCGACCACTGCAACCAAGGCGCGGCGGGGTTCATTCCACGCTGGGCACACCTCTAGAGTGTGCTCTGCGGTATCTAACGTGGCGCCACAATGGTGGCACTGTGGCGATTCCTCCCTCCCTATTCGGTGCAGGTACGATCCGAAGCAACCATGCCCGGACAGCACCTGCACCAAACGAAACGACAGGCAGCTGTGCTGCCGATCGAGCCAGTCGTTCAAGACGATGGGTCGGTATGCCGATGGGGAGTCAACCGGCCGCCCTTCCTTCCGAAGGAGGCACAATTGGCCCTCCTTCCATGGCTTCGGGAACCTCTTACGCGTCAGACACGCACTGAAGAGGTCCCGAAATCTTTCCCCCATCTGGAAGGCGGTGATGGCCACCACTTTTGCGGGGACGCCGTCCGGACCTGGGGCTGTCTTCTTCCCCCGGAGGCAGAACGCTGCCCTCTCCAACTCATCAACCGTCACTGGATCGACTTCCTCCTCGACCGATGGAGCCATAACCCGTGGGGCGCTCATCACAGGCGGAGCGAAGTTGCTGTCCCTGCGCGGAAACAGGGACTGGACTACCTCCTCCAGCAACGACGGCTCGAGGGTCTCGGACACTGGGGGCCCGTACGGGCGCAGTTTGTTGCGCGCCGCCCTGTACGGCCTACCAAAGGGATCAGCGTCTAGGCCCTCGGCCATCTCCTCCCTCGCGCGATCCTGTGCTGAGCCCATTCGGGCCGTCAGCTCCCTCTTTGCCTCCACGTAGGCTGCGTAAAGGCGATCCTCATTGACGAGGTCTCGGTTTCGCCGCCGCCGGCTCCTGGTGTAGGCCCGCCTGGCTCTCACACATGCGGTCCGTAGCTCCACCAATTCCTCTGACCACCAGTAAACGGCGCGTCGAGGAGGTGGACGGTGGGACCGAGGCATGCAAGAGTTGCAAACCTCGGTCAGGGAGTCCCTCAACTGGGCTGCCGTGGCATCCACATCGTGGACGTCGACAGGTGGCGACAGCCAGTCCTGGACGAACGCCGCCTCCGCTGCAGCTTCCCGGTCCAGGCGGGTAAGCGCCCACCGCGGGAAATGCGACCGAACCTCGCGCCCTAGGAGAGCCCTGGGTGGAGATGTCGAACCGCACATATCGGTGGTCAGACAAAGTCTCCACCCGCTCCACCCGCCAGTCTACTACGCAGGCCGCCAAAGAAGGGGAGGCGAAGGCGAGGTCCACGATGGAGCCCCCCTCCCGCCGCACGCAGGTGTGGACTGTGCCTCTGTTTAGAAGGGACAGTCCGGATGAGACGGACCAGGTCTCCACCTCGCGTCCTCGTGCATCGGTGGTCGGGTTGCCCCATGTCACCGACTTGGCGTTGAAGTCGCCCACGACAAGGACCCGCCGCTGCGCCACTCTATCTGCCACACTGCCGAGAAGGTCCAGGAAGTTCTCGAACTCCGAGAGAGGGCGGTTTGGGGAGAAATACACCCCTACGAGGGCTATGTCTCCCCACGCGGCGGCCACGTATCCCGGTCCCCTCTCTAAGAGCGAGAGGGGAGGGGAGTCCGTGGAAGACCGCGTCACCAGTGCAACCGAACCGCTATCGTCACCCAGCCAGCTGCCAGGGACAGAGTACGGCTCGGCGACAACCGCCACGTCCACCAACCACTCCGCAAGGGTTTGGACCAGCAGGTCCTGGGCCGCTCTGCAGTGGTTGGTGTTTGCCTGTAGAACACGTCGACGATGTCCAGCCATTAGTCGGTGTTCATGGCACTTCCCTCGGAGGCCGGCACTGGAACTGGGGTTTCAGTGACGGCGGCAGCAGTGGCAGGTCGCTGTGGCGCCTGGACTTTGCCCTTCTTTGTGGGTGGGCGGCACTTCCTGCCCGTCATCACATGGTCGGCTGGACGACCATTGGCCGCACACACGACGCAATGCGGAGCAGTTGCCTTGCAGGTGGCCGACCTGTGCCCCTCTTTTCCGCAGCGGAAGCAGAGCTCCTTGCGCTCGGCAGATGACGGACAGAGAGCCCGGGTGTGGCCGATGCCGAAGCACTTGAAACAGCGCATCGGCTCGTCCTCAAGCGCTCGGACCCCACCCGAGCTAAGCCCCACTGGCAGGCGACCCTTGGCGAGGACTGCCTTGGCACTTGCGATGGGGCACTCCAAACGCATCGCGCCCATACCCCCGCGGCCTGGTCTGATGGTGCGACCCTTGACCAACTCGACGGCGCAGCCTCCCACCGCCGCAACCGCGGCTACCACCTCTTCTTGCGTGACCGAGTCGTCGAGATCGGTCACCTCGAGTGCCACACATTTGACCGGCCTCACGACCTTGGCCGTGTCCGCGACAGCCTCTCTCAATTTCGAGGCAAAGAGGTCCGCCTTGGTGCCGCCTTGAGCCCCGGAGAACTCAAAGATACGAGCCCCCGTTTGGGTCCTTCGGCACGTGACCCTGCCCGCCCCGAGTTGCGTAGGGTCGACGTTAGTGCGAGCCCGTCGTAGTACGGACTCGTACTTCTCCCCTCGCTCCTCTGCTTCAGGGGTCAGCGTGACCACTACGGCTGCGGATTTCGGAGGAAGCGGGAGTTTCTTCCTCTTCTCCGCTGCGGCTGCAGGTTTGGCTGCAGGAGGCTTGGGGGCCACTTTCTTCTTCCCCTTCCGCTTCTTCGACACCACCTTCACCCACGGCTGGTTGGAAGGGGTGGTGGAGGGCAGCAGTGGGTCCTCCCTCGGAAGGTCCTGAGGGACCGTCTGGGCAGTCGGGGCGGCCGGGGTGGTCTTCTTCCCCTTACCCTTTCCCTTGCCCTTGGACTCCCGCTGGGCTGGGGCCGTTGAAGGACCCGGTGCGCTAGGGGTCCTCTCGGATACCTTATCCGCCGCGAGTGGAGGGCGAAGCCGCTTCTCCGGAAGTAGCCGGTCCTCTATTCCTGCGAAGCAGGCCCTGGTGAAGGCCCTCTCCTCCATTACGACCTTGCGGATGATTTCCTCAAGGTTGGAGGGGGCGGGCATCGACGCTGGACCTTCCGATGTCCCCTCAGGCCGGGCCATGAGCTCGGCAACGCGCGCGTGCAGCGCCGACACCTCTTTTTGCAGGCGATCCACTTTCGCCTGCAGTTGCCGCGTTTCGTCGGAGGTGGTGCGCTGTGCCAACTCCTTGACGATGCCGAGCAAGCTCGCTGCCCGGCATTTCCCCTTCAAATTGGAGGACTTGGAGGCCACCTCCAGAATCTCCTGCTGATCCTCCAGAGCCATGCGCTCCATTTCCTCTACGGAGTGGTCCGCGTAGAGGACGCTGGAGGCGCCGTAGCCAGCCTTGGCTCTGGTGGTTCTCGCACGTTGTTCGTTGGAAGAGATCCTCTCTTCCAAGTCAGCCTGAATCACCGCCCGCTTCGCAGGCTTCTCCGTTTGGTCCGGAGAGCCTCTGGAGTCCTGCCTAAGGAAGGCCCGCTTTCTTGACTGGCGTGTGGAACCGCAAGTCGTGCCACTCAAAATCGACTCGTTGTCGGAAAAGTCCGACACGATGTCACTACCACGTGCTAGACTCGCCGCAGATGGTGCGCGGCTGTTCTCTGATGCCGAAGCATCCCGGGATTTAGTTTGGCCCTGAGAAGGGCCTTTTGGTTGGCCCTGAGAAGGGCCTTTGGGTTGGCCCTGAGAAGGGCCTTTGGGGAGAAAACGCCCGGAGGCGTCCCTCAGTGGTTGTGGCATTGCCACCAACAATATCGGAAGCTCACGACAATTAAAGCAAGCGATTCACAGCGTTCGTTAGCCGCCGGCCTGCCACTCCGTTACGGTGGTCAGGCGCGACGTTGCCCAGGGGTCACTACGAGGAAGTCAACGCTGTGGGGGGACCCCCAACCTAACCTAACCTTTTTTTTTTTTTTTTTTTTGCGGCACTGGGAAAAATGCTATTACGCATACCCTTCCCGTCGGGGGACGGGAGAGGGTTATGTGGGACTCCCCGGTAAAGTCGTTCCCGGTATACCCACTAAAAAACCCAGTGGCACTCCGGCCTCGCCTGAGTGGAGGGGGTCTGGGAATCCATGACGTCCAGTCCCCCACCGGCGACTGCCCGCCTCATGGCAGGCCCCTCAATTCCCCCCTACTAGGGAGGAGCCTTTATGATGGCCGGAGCACGGGTGATTCGTGCGATGCTGGCGCTTGCGCCCCCGCGCTTGTCGCCCGCTGATCACCCCCTGGAGCAGATGAGGACGGACGTACTAAACGCCGTCTTCGTGCGCCCCTTCGTCGTTGGCGGAGCGGCGCTGCGAGAGGATCTTCTTCCCGCATGCGCTCCGCCGCCTCCTTCTGTGACATGACGTCCTCACAGAAGGAGGCCACCGCTGCCCATGCCTCCTCACTCCCCAGCATGGATGTTATGACGCTGGGGAGCGAGAGGTCGTCCCCAACCGCTGCCACCAAGGCGCGGCGGGGTTCATCCCAGGATGGGCACACCTCTAGGGTGTGCTCTGCAGTATCCACCGCGGCGCCACAGTGGTGGCATTGTGGCGACTCCTCCCTCCCTATTCGGTGCAGGTACGATCCGAAGCAACCATGCCCGGACAGGACCTGCACCAAACGAAACGACAGGCAGCCGTGCCGCCGATCGAGCCAGTCGTTTAGGACGGGCCCTATGGCGTCCAGCGTCCGGCGGCCAAACTCTGCAGAGGCCAGTTCCTCAGCCCAGTGCCGAGTGATGGCCTCCCTCACCTCTTCCCGCACATTTTCCCGTTCCCCAAGGGCCGGGGACCGGTTGAGCGCCCTCTGCTCCGCCGTCCAGTCGTACACTCTGGCGAGCACCCATACCTCGAGCTCCCAAGGAGGGGTACCCGCCAGAGCGCACGCCGCTGCGAAACCCACTGTGCGATATGCCCTCGCCACCCGCTGTGCAATGGCCCTTTGTGGCCTGCGGATGGCGGCGACGTTCTCCCGTCTGCACAGTGAGTCCGCCCAGATAGGTGCCCCGTATAGGGCCATGCTCTTCAGAATACCGGCGTATAGACGCCGGCACTGGTCGCCAGGTCTCCCGAGGTTAGGGAGGAGCCACGAGAGGGCGCCCGCAGTCCTCAATAGGCGTGTCGATAGCCCACTGAAATGCGCGCTGAAGCGCCACTTGCTATCGAGGACTAGGCCCAGGTACTTCATCTGGGCCTGCACCCCAATGCGGACACCCTCCACGTGAATGTGCGCGTCAGGCGGTTGGCGTTGCCGGGACCCGTGGAAGAACACTGCCTCGGTCTTGTGCAGCGCCACCGTCAGCCCTAGGCGGGAGACCCTCTCTACCACCCTTGAACCACCCGCCGAAGCCAAGCTGGCCGCCTCTCCGAAATTTCTCCCCCGGGCAGTGAGGAGCGTGTCGTCTGCATAGCAGATGACAGACGTGCCACGGGGGAGGTTGCCCCGCAAGAGCCAGTCGAACCCGATGTTCCACAGGAGTGGTCCTAGAACAGAGCCCTGCGGAACACCGGACTCGACGCGGTACCCCGCAAATAAGGAGGCACCCCGTGAAAGCGGAGCGCCTCAACCTAACCTTTTTTTTTTTTTTTTTTTTTTTGCGGCACTGGGAAAAATGCTATTACGCATACCCTTCCCGTCGGGGGACGGGAGAGGGTTATGTGGGACTCCCCGGTAAAGTCGTTCCCGGTATACCCACTAAAAAACCCAGTGGCACTCCGGCCTCGCCTGAGTGGAGGGGGTCTGGGAATCCATGACGTCCAGTCCCCCACTAGCGACTGCCCGCCTCATGGCAGGCCCCTCAAATCCCCCCTAGCAGGGAGGAGCCTTTATGATGGCCGGAGCACGGGTGATTCGTGCGATGCAGGCGCTTGCGCTCCGCCGCCTCCTTCTGTGACATGACGTCCTCACAGAAGGAGGCCACCGCTGCCCATGCCTGCTCACTCCCCAGCATGGATGTTATTATGCTGGGAAGTGAGAGGTCGTCCCCGACCACTGCCACCAAGGCGCGGCGGGGTTCATCCCACGATGGGCACACCTCTAGGGTGTGCTCTGCAGTATCCACCGCGGCGCCACAGTGGTGGCATTGTGGCGATTCTTCCCTCCCAATTCTGTGCAGGTATGACCCGAAGCAACCATGCCCGGACAGTACCTGCACCAGACGAAAAGACAGGCAGCCGTGCTGCCGATCGAGCCAGGCATTCAAGACGGGCCCGATGGCGTCCAGTGTCCGTCGGCCGAACGTTGAGGAGGCTAGATCTTCAGCCCAGTGCCGGGTGATTGCCTCCCTAACCTCATCCCGCACATTTTCCCGTTCCCTTGGACACGGGGAACGGTTGAGCGCCCTCTGCTCTGCCGTCCAGTCGTACACCCTGGCGAGGACCCAAGCCTCGAGTTCCCAAGGAGGAGTTCCTGCCAGAGCGCACGCCGCCGCGAAACCCACTGTGCGATATGCCCTCGCCACCCGCTGTGCAATGGCCCTTTGTGGCCTGCGGATGGCGGCGACGTTCTCCCGTCTGCACAGTGAGTCCGCCCAGATAGGTGCCCCATATAGGTCCATGCTCTTGAGAATGCCGGCGTATAAACGCCGGCATTGGTCGCCGGGTCTCCCGAGGTTAGGGAGGAGCCACGAGAGGGCGCCCGCAGTCCTCAATAAGCGCGTCGACAGCCCACTGAAGTGTGCGCTGAAGCGCCACTTACTATCGAGGACTAGGCCCAGGTACTTCATCTGGGCCTGCACCCCAATGCGGACACCCTCTACATAGATATGGGCGTCGGGCGGTTGACGCTGCCGGGGCCCATGGAAAAACACGGCTTCGGTCTTGTGCAGCGCCACCGTCAACCCAAGGCGGGAGACTCTCTCCACCACCTGTGAACCGCCCGCCGAGGCCAAGCTGGCCGCCTCTCCGAAATTCCTCCCCCGGGCAGTAAGGAGCGTGTCGTCTGCGTAGCAGATGACAGACGTGCCACGAGGGAGGTTGCCCCTCAAGAGCCAGTCGAACCCGATGTTCCACAGGAGTGGTCCTAGAACAGAGCCCTGCGGAACACCGGACTCGACGCCGTATCTTCGCAGCTGGCCAGACTTGTCCACCAGAAGGACAGTGCGGTCCCTCAGGTAGTCCGCCAAGAGTGCCCGTAAATACAGAGGCACCCCATGGAAGCGGAGCGCCTCTAGGATGGTGGAGTGGGGAATGGAGTTGAAGGCGTTGGATATGTCGAATGACACAGCCAACAATCCTTCCCCCGCATCCATCGCCTCCCTCGCCTGCCCCTTGAGTCGGGAGAGGGCGTCCACTGTCGAGCGCTCAGCTCGAAAACCGAACTGGGCGTCCGCTAGGTCCGGGCCAATCGTGCACAAGTGCTGGTTGATGCGGGCGGCGACGATCCGCTCGAACATTTTACCGACCTCATCAAGCAAAACGATGGGTCGGTACGCCGATGGGGAGTCAACCGGCCGCCCTTCCTTCCGAAGGAGGCACAATTGGCCCTCCTTCCAAGGCTTCGGGAACCTCTCACAAGTCAGGCAAGCACTGAAGAGGTCCCGAAACCTTTCCCCCATCTGTGTGGCAGCGATGGCCACCACCTTTGCGGGGACGCCGTCCGGACCTGGGGCCGTCTTCTTCCCTCGGAGGCAGAAGGCCGCCCTCTCCAACTCTTCCTCCGTCACTGGAGGGACCTCCTCGTCAGCCGAAAACACAGCCCGCGTGCCGCTCATGACTGGCGGAGCGAAGTTGCTGTCCCTGCGCGGAAACAGGGACTGGACCACCCCATCCAGCAACGACGGCTCGAGGGTCTCCGACAATGGAGGGCCGTACGGGCGCAGTTTATTGCGCGCCGCTCTGTACGGCCTGCCAAAGGGATCAGCGTCTAGGCCGTCAGCCATCTCCTCCCTCGCGCGATCCTGTGCTGCGCCCATTTGGGCCGTCAGCTCCCTCGTTGCCTCCACATAGGCCACGTAAAGGCGGTCCTCGTTGGCTAGGTCGCGGAGGCGCCGCCGCCGGCTCCTTGTGTAAGCCCGCCTGGCCCTCACACATGCGGCCCGTAGCTCCGCCAACTCCTGTGACCACCAGTAGACGGCGCGTCGAGGAGGCGGACGGTGGGACCGAGGCATACTAGAGTTGCACACCTCGGTCAGGGAGTCCCTCAACTGAACTGCCGTCGTGGACACATCGTGGGCGTCAACAGGAGGCGACAGCCAGTCCTGGACGAACGCCGCCTCCGCTGCAGCTTCCCGGTCCAGGCGGGTAAGCGCCCACCGCGGGAAATGCGACCGACCCTCGCGCGCCCTAGGAGAGCCCTGGGTGGAGATGTCGAACCGTACATATCGGTGGTCGGACAAAGTCTCCATCCGCTCCACCCGCCAGTCTACTACGCAGGCCGCCAAAGAAGGGGAGGCGAAGGCGAGGTCCACGATGGAGCCCCCCTCCCGCCGCACGCAGGTGTGGACTGTGCCTCTGTTGAGAAGGGACAGACCGGACGAAACGGACCAGGTCTCCACCTCGCGTCCTCGTGCGTCGGTGGTCGGGTTGCCCCATGACACTGACTTGGCGTTAAAGTCGCCCACGACAAGGACCCGCCGCTGCGCCACTCTATCTGCCACACTGCCGAGAAGGTCTAGGAAGATCTCGAACTCCGAGAGAGGGCGGTTTGGGGAGAAATACACCCCTACGAGGGCTATGTCTCCCCACGCGGCGGCCACGTATCCCGGTCCCCTCTCTAAGAGCGAGAGAGGAGGGGAGTCCGTGGAAGACCGCGTCACCAGTGCAACCGAACCGCTATCGTCACCCAGCCACCTGCCAGGGACAGAGTACGGCTCGGCGACAACCGCCACATCCACCAACCACTCCGCAAGGGTTTGGACCAGCAGGTCCTGGGCCGCTCTGCAGTGGTTGGTGTTTGCCTGTAGAACACGTCGACGATGTCCAGCCATTAGTCGGTGTTCATGGCACTTCCCTCGGAGGCCGGCACTGGAACTGGGGTTTCAGTGACGGCGGCAGCAGTGGCAGGTCGCTGTGGCGCCTGGACTTTGCCCTTCTTTGTGGGTGGGCGGCACTTCCTGCCCGTCATCACATGGTCGGCTGGACGACCATTGGCCGCACACACGACGCAATGCGGAGCAGTTGCCTTGCAGGTGGCCGACCTGTGCCCCTCTTTTCCACAGCGGAAGCAGAGCTCCTTGCGCTCGGCAGATGACGGACAGAGAGCCCGGGTGTGGCCGATGCCGAAGCACTTGAAACAGCGCATCGGCTCGTCCTCAAGCGTTCGGACCCCACCCGAGCTAAGCCCCACTGGCAGGCGACCCTTGGCGAGGACTGCCTTGGCACATGCGATGGGGCACTCCAAACGCATCGTGCCCATACCCCCGCGGCCTGGTCTGATGGTGCGACCCTTGACCAACTCGACGGCGCAGCCTCCCACTGCCGCAACCGCGGCTACCACCTCTTCTTGCGTGACCGAGTCGTCGAGATCGGTCACCTCGAGTGCCACACATTTGACCGGCCTCACGACCTTGGCCGTGTCCGCGACAGCCTCTCTCAATTTCGAGGCAAAGAGGTCCGCCTTGGTGCTGCCTTGAGCCCCGGAGAACTCAAAGATACGAGCCCCCGTTTGGGTCCTTCGGCACGTGACCCTGCCCGCCCCGAGTTGCGTAGGGTCGACGTTAGTGCGAGCCCGTCGTAGTACGGACTCGTACGTCTCCCCTCGCTCCGCTGCTTCAGGGGTCAGCGTGACCACTACGGCTGCGGATTTCGGAGGAAGAGGGAGTTTCTTCCTCTTCTCCGCTGCGGCTGCAGGTTTGGCTGCAGGAGGCTTGGAGGCCACTTTCTTCTTCCCCTTCCGCTTCTTCGACACCACCTTCACCCACGGCTGGTTGGAAGGGGTGGTGGAGGGCAGCAGTGGGTCCTCCCTCGGAAGGTCCTGAGGGACCGTCTGGGCAGTCGGGGCGGCCGGGGTGGTCTTCTTCCCCTTACCCTTTCCCTTGCCCTTGGACTCCCGCTGGGCTGGGGCCGTTGAAGGACCCGGTGCGCTAGGGGTCCTCTCGGGTTGGACGGATCGGTCGGACGCCCTATCGGCCGCGAGTGGAGGACGAAGCCGCTTTTCTGGCAGAAGCCGGTCCTCGATGCCCGCGAAGCAGGCCCTGGTGAAGGCCCTCTCCTCCATTACGACCTTGCGGATGATTTCCTCAAGGTTGGAGGGGGCGAGCATTGACGCTGGACCTTCCGACGTCCCCTCAGGCCGGGCCATGAGCTCGGCAACGCGCGCGTGCAGCGCCGACACCTCTTTTTGCAGGCGATCCACCTTCGCCTGCAGTTGCCGCGTTTCGTCGGAGGTGGTGCGCTGCGCCAACTCCTTGACGATGCCGAGCAAGCTCGCTGCCCGGCATTTCAGGGCCTTCTGAAAGGTCCCTTTCAGATTGGAGGACTTGGAAGCCACCTCCAAGATCTCAAGTTGATCCTCCAGAGCCATGCGCTCCATTTCCTCTACGGAATGGTCCGCGTAGAGGACGCTGGAGGCGCCGTAGCCAGCCTTGGCTCTAGTGGTTCGGGTCCGCTGCCGCACGCACGTAAATTCCGAACCCCGATTTAGGACGACCAGACCGGTCGTCACCGCCCACTCTTCCAGCACCTCGCCCCGAGGGTCAGTGATCGGAGATCCCCACGCCGATGACTTGGCGTTGAGATCCCCGAGCACCAGAACGGGACGAGGGTGATGGCGGCTTACGACGGCGCCCAACTCGACAAGGAAACCCTCAAAGTCGGCGAGACTCTTGTTGGGGGAGAAATACGCCCCCACAACGACGATACCGCCCGAGACCGCAGCAACCCAGCCGCGGCCCCGAGACGGGTCGATCAGAGTCTCGCCAATAATGGCCACCAAACCGTCAGCGCACCCCAACCAGTTGTCACGGGCGGGGATGAAATACGGTTCGGCGACCACAGCCACGTTGATCGACCACTCTGCCATGCTCTGGAGTAGGAGATCCTGAGCTCTGGCACAGTGGTTGATGTTGCCCTGGAGGAAATGGAGTTGTGCCATTATTGACATTCCATTCCCTCGGCAACGGTCCTGGGCCGGGAGTCGGCCGCGGAGCTACTAGCCTGCGGGGGGGTCGAGATCTCCCCGGCAGGCTGAGTGCCCCTCTTCTTTTTCTTCTTGGCCTTGCTGGCAGGCGCACCACAGGCCCCTCCGCCCACTCTGTGTCCCGCTGGCTTCCCTGCAGCCGAACACAAGCTGCAGTTGAGCGCCGCGGAACACTGGGCCGCCTTGTGGCCAGGCTGACCGCAGCGGTAGCAAAGGTCGCTGCGGTCAACCTCGGTGGTGCACTTCGCCCGGACGTGCCCCTTTTCCAGGCACCGGAAGCACCGCAAAGCCCGGGGCTGCAAGAGTTTGACCCTCGCTGCAACCCAGCCCACCAGCAATCTGCCACTATCGGCGATCTTCTTCGCCGACACTACAGGGCACCGAACCCAGACTACGCCGAGTCCGATAGCGTCGGCGCGTATGTCGCTGGCCCGCACCTTGTCCGGCGGACACTCACCGCTTCGGGCAACGGCCGCCACCACCTCTTCAGAGGTCACGGAATCATCCAGGCCAGCGATCCGCACCTCTGCGGTTTTCATTGGCCTGGAGACCCGGACATCCTCAGGGTTGAGGACCTCCCTCAGTTTGGCGGCCAGAGCGTCCGCCTTTTCGGCACTGCCGCTCGCAGCACCGGCCACCTCAAACAGCCGCGCACCCGTGGCAGCTTGCCTGAGGGCGACGGACTGAAGGCCAAGATCCGACAGTTTGATCCTGGCCTTGGCCTCGGCGATGACCGACGCGTACGTTACGCCGCGCTCCGCCGCTCCTGGCTGTAGCGTGAGCGTCACAGCTTCGGAACGCGGAGCATGCAGCGTCGGTCCTTTGCGACCACCTTTGGCAGTCCGCCGCGCAGGCTGAGCAACCGCCTTTGCGGTTCGGCCGGGGGCGCGTGCTGCTGCTGAGGCCGCCTTAGCGGCTTTGCGGGCCTTCTTGCGGCCCACGACTGTCGCCCAGGTCTCACCCTTAGACCCGGCAGTCGTGGGCTGATCGCTCGGGGGAGTTCCCTCCGCGGGCTTCTGGGCACCCTCCGCGGGCTTCGCCTTGCGAGACGCAGGTCTCGGCGCCTCCTCAGTCCTCCGCCGCGCATCGGCAGCTAGAGGCGGACGGATGATTGCCTCAACCTAACCTTTTGCGGCACTGGGAAAAATGCTATTACGCATACCCTTCCCGTCGGGGGACGGGAGAGGGTTATGTGGGACTCCCCGGTAAAGTCGTTCCCGGTATACCCACTAAAAAACCCAGTGGCACTCCGGCCTCGCCTGAGTGGAGGGGGTCTGGGAATCCATGACGTCCAGTCCCCCACCGGCGACTGCCCGCCTCATGGCAGGCCCCTCAAATCCCCCCTAGCAGGGAGGAGCCTTTATGATGGCCGGAGCACGGGTGATTCGTGCGATGCAGGCGCTTGCGCCCCCGCGCTTGTCGCCCGCTGATCACCCCCTGGAGCAGATGAGGACGGACGTAGTAAACGCCGTCTTCGTGCGCCCCTTCGTCGTTGGCGGAGCGGCGCTGCGAGAGGATCTTCTTCCCGCATGCGCTCCGCCGCCTCCTTCTGTGACATGACGTCCTCACAGAAGGAGGCCACCGCTGCCCATGCCTCCTCACTCCCCAGCATGGATGTTATGACGCTGGGGAGCGAGAGGTCGTCCCCAACCGCTGCCACCAAGGCGCGGCGGGGTTCATCCCACGATGGGCACACCTCTAGGGTGTGCTCTGCAGTATCCACCGCGGCGCCACAGTGGTGGCATTGTGGCGACTCCTCCCTCCCTAAACCTAACCTAACCTTTTTTTTTTTTTTTTTTTTGCGGCACTGGGAAAAGAAAAATGCTATTACGCATACCCTTCCCGTCGGGGGACGGGAGAGGGTTATGTGGGACTCCCCGGTAAAGTCGTTCCCGGTATACCCACTAAAAAACCCAGTGGCACTCCGGCCTCGCGGCTCTGCGGCTTCCGCAGAATGGCGAGAGTACTTACCGTCATGTCGAGCGCCCACACAGGGGCCCCATACAACACACATACATTTTTTTTTTTTTTTTGCGGCACTGTGAAAAATGCTATTACGCATACCCTTCCCGTCGGTGGACGGGAGAGGGTTATGTGGGACTCCCCGGTAAAGTCGTTTCCGGTATACCCACTAAAAAAAAAACCCAGTGGCACTCCGGCCTCGCCTGAGTGGAGGGGGTCTGGGAATCCATGTCGTCCAGGCCCCCACCGGCGACTGCCCGCCTCATGGCAGGCCCCTCAATTCCCCCTACTAGGAACCTAACCTAACCTTGAATGAAAAACTAACTTTCAATGATCATGCAACTAACATCTGCAGTCGCACCGCTGAAATATATAAACAGCTTTATCGAGCGGCTAAGGTCAGTTGGGGGTTAAATAGGGAGGTCATCCGCACCATCTACACTGCCACAGTAGAACCGATAGTCACGTACGCGGCTGGCGCCTGGGCTCCCGCTACAAAAAAGCTGGGGGATACGGAAGAGGTTGAGCTGCGTGCAACGAGGATTCGTCTAGAAGCTCTGCAAATCTTACCGTACTGTCTCACTAAATTCGGCGCTGGTACTGTCCGGGGTACTTCCATTAGATCTGCGCATACAAGAAGCAGCCGCCATGTATGAAGCGAGAAGAGGGTCATCCCGATTGGTGCCGGGGGATAGGAGGATGGAGAGCATGGTGAGATTTGCAGAGACTCCGCACTCCGCCAGACAAATGAACCTGGAGTTCGTGTGCCTGGCCGACCAACAGCTAGTGGACACCCACAACGTGCAAACAGTGCGAATCTTCACTGACGGCAGCAAGATTGAGGGGAAGGTTGGAGCCGCACTATCCTTATGGGATAGTGAAGGTGAAGTCCAGAATCTCAAGCTTAGCCTTGCCGCGTACTGCACAATCTACCAGGCGGAACTCTTGGCCATTTGCAGGGCAACGGGGGTCATCCTCAAGCGCAAGGAGAAGTGCTATGGTTTGCACAACGACTCAATGTCAGTACTGCAGACGGTGACAAACCATGGCTCTCTCCATCCCTTGGCAGTCCGTGCACGTGCCAATTTGGCACAAGCTTTGAGCCAGAGCAAAGCTGTGTCCTAATGGAATCGCTTGATGAATGGAATCGGAGATACGTATCTGGCGCAACAGCCTCGGTGACGAAAATGTTTTTCCCTGATGCCATCACCGCTTTCCGTATTATAAGGCAGGTGCAGCCGACGGGCGTGTTAACCCAAATCTTCACCGGGCACGGTGGCTTCTCCGGATACCTGAATCGCTTCAGGTGTAAGGATAGCTCATCGTGCATTTGTAACCCAGATGTGGAAGAAACAATTCCCCACATAATCCTCGAATGCCCAGTATATATTAATGATAGGTATATATTGGAAAACAAATTGGAAATAAAGCTGGATAAAGAAAACATAGCACTCATAATGAAGGGCAAAAACAGAGACATATTCCTGACCTATTGCGTCGATATAGCTGAAAAAGTAATAAAAAGGAATAAAATAGATTAAAAACCGTGGTTTGTATTATATTGTAATATAACAACGAAAGCATGGGACACATGTATTGTGTTAATTAAGAAAAGTAGTAGTAGGCAAGAATTAGAATAAGAATAGACAAATAAGAGCTGTAACAAATAAATAGAATAAGAACAATGTAATAGAATAAGTACAATACTTCATGTAATAGAATAAGCAATAGAAATAAGAAATTTAAACATTGTATAAGACAAAACAATATATATGTGGCGGGCCCCTCAATTTCACCCCTAGTGGGGAGGAGCCTTTAAGATGGCCGGAGCACGGGTGATTCGTGCGATGCAGGCGCTTGCGCCCCCGCGCTTGTCGCCCTCTGATCACCCCCTGGAGCAGGTGAGGACGGGTCTTCTTCCCGCATGCGCTCCGCCGCCTCCTTCTGTGACATGACGTCCTCACAGAAGGAGGCTACCGCTGCCCATGCCTCCTCACTCCCCAGCATGGATGTTATTATGCTAGGGAGCGAGAGGTCGTGCCCAAACTCTGCCACCAAGGCACGGCGGGGTTCATCCCACGATGGGCACACTTCTAGGGTGTGCTCTGCAGAATCCACCGCCGCGCCACAGTGGTGGCATTGTGGCGGTTCTTCCCTCCCAATTCGGTGCAGGTACGATCCGAAGCAACCATGTCCGGACAGCACCTGCACCAAACGAAATGACAGGCAACAATGTTGGCGATCGAGCCAGTCGTTCAGGACGGGCGATGGCGTCCAGCGTCCGGCGGCCAAACTCTGCGGAGGCAAGTTCCTCAGCCCAGTGCCGAGTGATGGCCTCCCTCACCTCATCCCGCATTTCCCGTTCCCTAAGGCCCGGGGACCGGTTGAGCGCCCTCTGGTCCGCCGTCCAGTCGTACACCCAAGCCTCGAGTTCCCAAGGAGGGGTTCCCGCCAGAGCGCACACCGCCGCGAAACCCTCTGTGCGATATGCCCTCGCCACCCGCTGTGCAATGGCCCTTTGTGGCCTACGGATGGCGGCGACGTTTGCACAGTGAGTCCGCCCAGATAGGGGCCCCATATAGGGTCATACTCTTGACAATGCCGGCCTCCCTAGGTTGGAGAGGAGCCATGAGAGGGCGCCCTCAGTCCTCAGTAGGCGCGTTGACAGCCCACTGAAGTGTATGCTGAAGCGCCATGTGGATGCCAGCGCATCGTAGCATCCACATCGTTGAGGTCGATAGGAGGCGACAGCCAGTCTTGGATGAAGGCCGCCTCCGCTGCGGCCTCCCGGTCCAGGCGGATTAGCGCCCACCGTGGGAACTGTGACCGATCCTCGCGCGCCCTAGGAGAGCTCTGGGTGGCGATGTCGAACCGTACGTATCTGTGATCAGACAACGTCTCCGCCTGCTCCACCCGCCAGTCCACTACGCAAGTCGCCAAACAAGGGGAGGCAAAGGCGAGGTCCACGATAGAGCCCCCCTTCCCCTCCCATGCAGGTGTGGACTGTGCCTCTATTTAGGAGGGAATTAGACGGACCAGGTCTCCACCTCGCGTCCTCGTGCGTCGGTGGTCAAGTTGCCCCATGTAACCGATTTGGCGTTAAAGTCGCCCACAACGAGCACCCGCTGCTGCACTCTATTTGATCCAATTTTGATTGTGAAATAAATGTTGCTTACCCGAAGCACTTCTGAGTTTTTACTGAAGATAATATATTTATTTCATGTTTGGTATTTTACATTTTGGTTTCCAAGAACAATTCTTGTGCCTATAACCTACGCAATAAATTGACTCTGAAATTGGTCGTAGATAGTTTTCTTGCGCCCCGTTTTTAAGTGACTTAATCATTGATTCGCTCGATGTGGAAACGCTCCATTACAAATGGTAAATCCATATTACCTAAGGATTTGATCGACTCATAAAACAGCACTATATCATATCAGTATCTGCCTCATGAAGTTTTGTAAAATATACATATAAGATAGTACATGTAGTTATTAATGTATAATGAATTCCGTCCTGTACCTGCGACCACCATTTTATATTATAATATACAAAGAACTGATTCAAAAATCAATCATATAGGTATTATTAATTGCAAATATAAAGATTAAATAATAATAATTGACGAATCACTTCAATTACTTTCAGCGTATCAGCGTATGTAGTATCTCGGGACTAAGGGGTGTCAAATGACAAACTACTGTTTAGCGTCACGATCCATTTATTACTGCCTACTTTCCAACATAATGATGCTTACTTTAATCTTACACATACTTACACACTAACATGCATATACTCACACCACATTACAGGGGTTAATTTGAAAAAAAAATTTTTTGGTAAACAAAATGTTTTTTTTTTTTTTATAACTATATAGAATAAACAAAACCATGTAGTTTAATAATAAAACTAACAATCTACTGAAAAGAATGTACTGCGCGCAGAAATTCTATACACTACTTAATATTAGTTACAAACGGCTTAGTTCTATTCTTATGAATAATTTCTCGTTTATTGTTTTTCAATATAACAACATTTGGTCCAATATCCTCTAATACTAAATAAGGTCCATCATACAGTACTTGTAACTTAGTCCCGGTTTCACTTTTCACTAATAATAAATCGGATGGATTATATTTCACTGAGTTCACTTTTTGGTCGTACACACTTTTTCTGTTTTGTTTCACTGATAACAAATTTTCACGAGCGTCTTTTTGCGCAACTTGTAATCTATACCTTAATTCTAAACAGTAATTATCTATGTTATACAATGGTTCAACTCTATTACTTAGTCTACTAGGAATTACACAATGTTTTCCAAATACTAATTCATACGGCGCATATTTAGTGGATATATGGACAGTATTATTGTACGAAAAACACCAGTAGGGGAGCCAGTAGCTCCATGCCTCCGGGTGCTTATCACACTGAATGCGAAGAAAAGCTCCTAAATGTTTATGCGTATTTTCAATCGAGCCTAAAGTTTGATGATGGTATGAAGTGCTATGTAATTTTTCGATTTCGAGTAATTTACAAACATCTGCCATAGTTGACGATAAAAATTCTTGACCTCTATCAGTGACAATGCATTTTGGTATACCGAACCTTAAAATAAAATTATTAACTAGGGCCTTAGCTACAGTAATAGTTTCTTTATTAGGTAAAGGATAAGCCTCTACGAATTTACTTAAATCGCACTGTAATGTGAGAATGTAACCATTCCCGTCTAAGTCTCTATCTAAAGGACCAACTATGTCTAAGAAAATTCTTTCAAAGGCAGTTGTGGCCGTAGTTGTAATTTCCAATGGCTCAACTGTATGCCTTGAGTGCTTCATTTTTTGACAGCTCTGGCATTTTCGAACATAGTTTTGGACATCTTTCTCTAGTCCTGGCCAGTAAAAGCATTTTTTTATATTGTTTATCATTCTACGTACCCCTGCGTGACCGCTAGTGGGCAGTAGATGAAAATCGTTTAAAATAAACTCCTTATCTTCATTCTTATCAATTCTCGTAACACCTCTTAAAATGCATATCCTAGGGCCTAGGTAATTTTCATTATTTTTAACTTCATTTATGACGTCTTTTATAAACATTTCATTACTTTCATTTTTAATAATACATATTTCGTCGACGTTTATATCCTTACAAAAATCACTCAAATACAGCACAAATACGTCTCGCGTGAAATTGTTTTTGTAATCGAGGTTTATGTATATTTTCTTACATTTTGAATTAAATGCAAAACATTTCCATTCAACATCAATTAGTCGTTTATCTCTCATTTTTCTTAACTTTTCTCCTTCTATTAATAACATTTCCACAGAGTTATTTGGAATCCTCAATATCTCCACGACTTGCGGGTGCGCAGGCCGCTCGTCTGTGCATACATTGGGGGATCCAATATCAATCCTATCACTTTCTTCCATTCTCCTCTTTTGTGCTCGCGTCATAACAGTCATAATTTGTTCATTCATCGCTTTCAAATCCTCTGACGTAATTACTATTCGAGATAACGCGTCCGCTGCAGGATTATTTTTACCTTGCACATAAACTATCTTGTAATCGTATTCATCAAGAGCCAATCGAAATTTTAAAAGTCTACTACTAGGATCTTTAATTCCAAATAAATATACTAACGGTTTGTGGTCTGTCATTATCGTAAATGATTTTCCAAACAAATATGGGCGAAAGTATTTTACACCCCAAACGATAGCTAGAAGTTCCTTTTGGATAGTAGGGTAATTACGTTCCGATTTATTTAATGGTCGACTTGCGTAAGCTACTGGGCGCAAATCTTTATTACAAAGAATTGCACTTATCGCAATACCTGAGGCGTCAGTTTGCAAAATAAATTCGCTGTTAGGTGAAAAGTCTGGATATTGAAGTATAGGCGGCGATGATAAAGCTTGTTTTAGAAATTGAAATGACTGATCACAATTTTCAGTCCATACAAAGGGTACATTCTTCCGACAAAGTTTATTTAGTGGCTCTGTTATCTCCGCAAAATTTTTAATGAACTTTCTATAGTAATTACTAAATGCTACAAATCGCCTAACTTCGTCAGAATTTTTTGGCAAAGGATAATTTTTAATTACTCTAATTTTATCAGGATCTGGCAAAACACCATCCTTAGATATCGTATGACCGAGATATAACATTTCCGTTTTTAAAAATTGACACTTGTTGGGGTTTAATTTCAAATTGACTAATCTTAACCTCTCAAGGACATCAATTAAGTTTTTATTATGTTGTGATATATTACGTCCAAAAACAACAAGGTCATCGCAATAAATAATACATTTATCAAACGTAAGGCCGGACATTGCAACAGTCATGACCCGTGAAAAAGCACTAGGGCTTATTTTCAAACCCATAGGTAGTCTTTTCATTTGGTATTGGCCAGTATTAGTCGTAAATGCTGTAATTTTACGACTATCATCTTTTGACGTTAGTCGCACCTGATAATAACTTTGAGATAAATCTAAATGTGTGTAGTAAACAGCACCTGATAGCGAGTCCAATATTTCGGTAATATTTGGAAGTGGAAACTTATCGTCCTGTATAGTTGAATTTAGCTTACGATAATCCACAACCAACCTCCAACTTTTGTTCTCACCATCTGTCTTTTTGGGAACTAAAAGAATAGGACTAGACCATTCACTTTGCGATTTTTCAATAATATCATCTTGTAACATTTTTTTGATTTGCTTTTCAACTTCAGTTTTCTGACTAAAAGGTATACGATAAGGTTTAGTATAAATAGGTTTAGAATCAGGTTTCAAGGCGATAGACTGTTCACATATCGGTGTAGTAGTTAATTTTTCCCATGGTAATTGGAATACATCGGCGTACTTTACACAAATGGATTCTATTGTTTGTCTTTCCGTAGAATCTAAATGATCCAATTTCAATAACGATAACAATAACTTAGCGCGCTGGGAACCGGACTCACATTTCTCAAATGCGCAAATTTCATAGTTGCTTAGCAAATCTAACTCTGGTTTAAAAATAGGTAAAGTAATATTTTTATCGCTAGAATTAAGTATTCGAATAGGAATAATTTTATTTTGAGGTCTAACTATTAAGCTTGCCAATAATACATCTGTATGTAATTGTTTTGGTAGTATAACACAGTCTTGTGTTATATCTGAATCTAATTTTATATAATGAATAGATTCGCAACGAGCTGGTATATGTAACGATGAATTACTTATTTGAGGTATTCTATATAACGGCAAAAATATTTTTTTGTCACCAACAGTGAGTTTTAATAAAGATTTTTCTAAGTCAAAAGTAATTGAACTAAATTGATCTAAGAAATCTTGTCCCAAAATACCTTCTGACTTACAAGGTAATTTTTCAAATACATAAAACTTATGTTGGAAAGTAAAATTGTCAACAGTTCTTAAAGTAAGATAAACATAACCTTTTGAAGAACACTTTCCGCCTATCCCGTTTATAGTAATCCTATCTTCATAAACATGTAATTGATCTCCTAATACAGAGCTACTCACGGCTGATAAGGTCGCACCCGTATCTAAAAGCCACGAACACCTGTTCTCGTTTAAATATAATGTTACATAATTAGCACTGCTTACGTCACATGTTAAAATATTAGGACTGTTGGGATCGAAAAAACTGATTATTATTATTTTCCTGATTATCAGTCGAACCTTCCGTACCCTCAGATTTAGTTGTATCCGTTTTTGCAACGTTTATTTGTTGTTGGCCTCTACTATTGTAAACAACTCGACCGCGATTTGGTCGCGTGCGAAAACCACGAGATTGTCTTCCACGAAATGCGAAATTATTGTACTGAAATGTACGATTCCTGTTAGCATAAGAATTATTGTTACCTCTATTCTGGCTGAAATTACCGCGAAAACCCGATTGGGATCTAAAATGATAATTTCCCCGGCCACGCAATTGTAATGTATGTGACTTACCTCGAATATTTAGGATCGAGTTTGAGGTCGTTGGTTGGGGTTGAGATAACTCCTCGTCCAGGGCTGCTCGCACCGCGTCCTTCAGGTCGGTGTAATTGCGTGCTGCAATAATAGTGCTTAACCTCCTGTTACGTAACCCGTCGGCAAATTTCTTAACTGCCAGTTCCTCATTAATAGGTCGTAAAATTTCAAACGCTTCATTATTCGATTTAGCTTGCGATATAGTTAAATCAGTAAAGAGTTCTTCGAGCTTAGAACCAAAATCCGCAATTGACAAGTCATTTTGGCGTATACTATTTAGTTGAGTCATTAAAGAATTAGAAGATTTCTTTGTTAATAAAAACAACTTCATATCCTTAATCAAATCCGTGCAAGAATCGTAATCTCGCTTAAGTTTAAGTTTGGCGGTTTTAGTTAACCTAGTTTTTAATACAAAAGAAGCAAGTAATTTTTTGCAACTGGTCTCCGTGAGACAACAATCATATAGTTCTACGCTATCGATAATTTTTTCAACGCTTTCCTCTGTACTGTCCATAACCGGCACTAAACTAGCGGCAGTTTTCAAATTAAATTTCTCCATTTTAGTAGTCTGTTCGGAACTTACACAATAAGTTTTTATTTTGCTAAATGTATCTTCTATCCTACTTATTATATCTAAGAAAAATATCTCCGTAAATTCTTTAGTAAACAACTTTTCCTCTAAAATTAACTTACAAAGAGTTTTATTTTCACTATATAATTTTTCTGCATCTAAAAATTTTCTTTTAATGTAATTAACATTCAGTTCCCGCTTACTGGGACCCAACTTTCTTAAAGATACCTTTATCTTTTCAAGTTCGTTTAAGATAGATATTAAATCATTAGCCATCTGATAACTGTAAAATGTTTAGATGCTTATTACATTTCTAACTTAACACATTTAAAACTAAAATATATACGTAGTCGAACATGTGACTTAATTACTACTAAAGAAACAATAGAAAGAGAAAAAAAATTGATGCGAACCGAAGTCGAAGTCATTACATGTCCCGAGGTCCTGCTTCCTGATCACCGTCTCTCTCGTTCTGACTCCTCCGTGCTCCAGACAGCCTCATCCTGATCCGCCGGAATGCATCCTCTCTGAGCTGGTTCTGCACCATAGCCAAGTGACAGTTTCTGTACTGCTTGAATAGTATGTACAGAATAAACGCAGCAACGATTGCCAGGAAAACAGAAAATATAATATTGTTGGTCTGTAAGTGCGTGGACGCATCAGCAGTCGCACTTGCTTCTCCACCACCGTGTTGATTTATGATAACTTCTTTGTTCTCACAGGCACATTTCGAGCATTGTTTCCCCATAGTTATTATTTAACGCGCACTGGCAGGGTCGCCATGTAGTATCTCGGGACTAAGGGGTGTCAAATGACAAACTACTGTTTAGCGTCACGATCCATTTATTACTGCCTACTTTCCAACATAATGATGCTTACTTTAATCTTACACATACTTACACACTAACATGCATATACTCACACCACATAGTAGTAAATGCTGATCATTCTAATTGGTTGGATTATTTAATGAATAAGCATGTTCTATCTCTTGTTTGATTAATTTATGTTCTATATTATATTAATGATAAGATAATCATATACGAAAACGATTGGGATAAAAGCACTGTTGAATTGAACGTATAGTTCAGTTGTAAGGATCGCTATGAGGTCGCTACTCACTTGCCTCGTCACTGTCTGCGTGGCAGCGGCGTGTGTCCGCGGGGACCGGTACCACCCCGCGGACCCTGGCAGCCGAGCTGCTGCCACCGTTGTGAATCGTGCCGAGACCTCTGCCAACTATTGGGCCCAAGAAGCGCAGGCAGCTATCAAAGCCCGGCTGGAGCGCAAAGAGAGCGTCAAGAAAGCACGCAACGTGGTCATGTTCCTGGGCGACGGCATGTCCGTGCCCACACTCGCGGCCGCGAGGACACTGCTCGGCCAGCGGCGTGGAGAAACCGGCGAGGAAGCCAAAATGAATTTTGAAAAATTTCCCACTGTTGGTCTGGCTAAGGTTGGATAAATTTCTTGTATAACTTTCTTCTTATCAAGGTACGACTTTTTCACTTTACGACTTGTTTGGTGAATATTTCAGACGTACTGCGTGAATGCCCAGATTGCAGACTCAGCGTGCACTGCTACAGCGTATTTGTGTGGTGTTAAAACAACTTACGGGGCTATTGGAGTGAACGCGGAGGTGGCGCGAAGGGATTGCGACGCGTCCACCGATACTAGCAGACACGTCGCATCTATCGCCGAGTGGGCGCTGGCAGACGGCCGCGACGCTGGTGAGTGAACAAAAAGAAACCAAGCTAACTTTGCATACAGGCTGGTGATAACAATATTGCAACAATGTGGCATGTTGTCTTAGCTGGTTAATAATTGCAAATATTAATATGTAAGCTGAATGTTTAATGTATTCAGTGAACGCAGCACAAGTGGTCTGTTTTGCTAAGGAACTATTTGTGTGTGTGACTTCATTTAAATAAATATATACTTAGTTCTTGTTCTGTAAGGCAAATCATTAAATATATACCGCACCTCATAATCTTATTTTGGGTTCAGGGATTTTCATTCAAATGCAGGATGGGGCATATGAATAATGAAAACGTAACAGTGTTACAATATGTTTAGGTGTCGTTACGACGACTCGGATCACCCACGCGTCACCCGCGGGAGTGTACGCTAAGGTGGCTGACCGCGACTGGGAGCACAACCAGGCAGTGCTGAACCACGGCCACGATACTGATCGGTGCCCTGACATTGCGCTCCAGCTCGTGCACAAGCACCCGGGAAACAAACTCAAGGTTTGAAGCATTTATTTTATTTTATTTTAATCATGTCTGGTGACTAAAATTTATCCACATTTTTTTTACCCACTAAAGATTTAAATTATTATTTTTTTTTTTTTTTTTATTATTGAACGTTGATACTACTTCATACTATTACTAAGAAATTCTATAACAATAATAATATAATAACAAACATACAAAACAACAGTACTTTGTCCGACACCGTGACATCAATGGAGGGATTTGTTTTAACCTTTTAGATCTAAGCAAGTGCGATTGGTATCACTGCCATACTTATTTCAAATAAAGGTTTTACTACATCTAAATCTTGGTGACGTCTTTTTAGGTTATATTTGGTGGAGGAAGACGAAACTTTTTGCCAATAGACGTCCGAGATGAAGAAGGAGAAGTCGGGCGCCGAACTGACAACCGAAATCTCATCCGCGAATGGTTGCAAGACAAGGAAGATCGCAATGTTACCAATAAATATGTTTGGAATCGTCAGCAGTTAATGAGTCTTAATGATGATCTTCCTGAGTACATTTTAGGACTTTTCGAGAGTAATCATCTTCAGTACAACCTGCAAGCTAATCTTACTACTGAACCCACGTTGACTGAGCTAACTGAGATAGCAATCCGATCCCTGAGTAGAAACGAGAAGGGCTTCTTCCTGTTCGTGGAAGGCGGCCGCATCGACCACGCTCACCACGACAACCTCGTAGAGCTAGCGCTGGACGAGACGCTGGAGATGGACAAGGCCGTGGCGCGCGCCGCCGAGCTGCTCTCAGAGGACGACTCGCTTATTGTGGTCACAGCGGACCACGCACACGTCATGGCTTTCAATGGGTACTCGAGACGGGGACATGACATCCTCGGCCCTTCCAGAGACTTGGACGAAGACGGAGTGCCTTACATGACGCTGTCTTACACTAACGGTCCCGGCTTCCGGGCGCATGTGGACGGCAAACGCCCTAATGTCACCGCCGAGTCGGATTACCGTGAGTTATCTTTATTTGGCACTTGCAGCCCGTTTTTGCTTACAACAAAAGGGTCGATATCTCTCAATTTTCCCGTCTCCTTTTCTAAAATCTCTTTCCTAAGAACAATTTATTTTTCAACACTTACGGTATCTCATTACAAAAAGGTAATTGAAGTGATGATTCAATCACACAGATACCAGGTTATATTAGCAAATCAACTTATTTTACAGGAGGTCTACAGTGGGAGGCCCACGTAGACGTTCCACTGGAAGACGAAACGCACGGTGGGGACGACGTGGCGGTGTTTGCGCGCGGGCCGCACCACTCCATGTTCACGGGGCTGTACGAGCAGAGCCAGCTGCCGCACCTCATGGCGTACGCCGCCTGCATCGGCCCCGGCAGACACGCCTGCAGCGGCGCCACGCACGTGCTGGGCCAGCCTGTCCTGCTCTTCGCTCTCTTTATATTGCTTACTTCACTATTCCAATTATGATCTTAAACATTAGTTATGTTGTAAATATATAATTTAATAATTGACGGCGTAATGTATTTATTGTGACAGGGTAAGGTATGTCAGTCAAGGCTATTGCTTATTTTGTTTAAGACTGTGAAGAATTTTATAGAAATTAAGCTACTTTAAAAATAAGACGATGTAAAAGGTATGATTACATAAGAAACCTAATAAATGTATTAAACTATAGGTACTTGTATTTTTTATTTTAGTCAATTCGACTTATAACAATTAATTATATTCCATTGTTTAATCCAAGCTATGTCAGTAAAAGTCTGACACTCCCTCCCGCCCGGCCCTGGGCGGGAGAAGTCATTTGATGATTTTCTCCTCACAAAAAAAGCTATGTCTACATTAATAATATATGTATGACTGGAGTACTTTTGCTAAGTGACATTGAACATTATGATGTCAAGTGGATACATGAGTAAAAGTTAACTTTTGCCAATCAGATGTGGGGTACCACAAGGGTCGGTATAGGCCCCGTTACTTTTCGCAATTTACACTTATAAATATTCACGCATTCACAATCATCCGCCTCATCCGAAAAAGTATCTATGATCATCCTCTTTTTTATTTCGGTTCCTCTATACAAGTCCTTATAATTTAAGTGTGGGAGAGCCCAGCTTCGGCATGAATGGATCGGCTCGACCGGAGTCATATCTCGGCCGTTGTGTGAGTAAGGCTATCGGAGGCCCAATCCCTCCCCTTTCCCCCATTCCTTCCCAATCCTTAAATATCCGAAACCCTTATCCTTAAAAGGCAGCCTGCGCCCTCGTAACTCCTTTAGTGTTGCGGGATTCCATGGGCGGCGCAAATTGCTTACCATCAGGCAATCCGTCTGCTCGTTTGAAACAGTAAAATAATGAATTTAATTTTGCAAATAGGCCATAAAACGGCACTATCACACGTCAAAGTATAATATGTATACGTAAAAAACTAGATGAAGCCGGCATCACCTATCTGATTACTCTGAGAAGAAATGTCGAAACAAACGCAGAGGTAAGTCTCTTGTCGAGTCTAGACAATGTAAAAATAATATAATGTGAGAGAACCGTGCAAGTTCATTCTGTAGTGGTATTTTGAGGAAATGAGCACATCAGTTTAAGTGGACCCGTTATGACGGCACGTAAGTGTCAGTTTGCAATCAGTTTAGCTAACGGGTGCTGCTGAGTTGTCCGACGAACAATACCGATCAAAAGAACATTTGGGTGGGTTGCGCAAGTACTGAAATGTGAGGACGCAGATAACTGGTAGCCGAAAAGCGCAGCGTTTCAAACGGTCCTTACACTAACAATAATTGCAAAATACTAAAAATAACAATAAAAAAAGTATATGTCACAATAGGTGATAATGTCAAACTGTATAATAAAAAACTGTATAAAAAAGTGCAACTTATGTTACAAACATATATTGTCAACATGACCTGTGCAGACGTTACAGCGGCTCATTGCCAAGCCCAGAAATGCTTTACAGTAAAGTTTACCCTTTATTACACTTGGAGGCTCAAATTTTGAATATCGCTAGGAATTTTATTGTAAAAGTGTATACATTGATATCTAAACGAATCACTTATTTTCTGAAGCCTGGAGGCAGGCACAACGTATTTGTTTTTCCCCCTCGTTTTAATATTATGTATATCACTATACTTCTTAAATAAGCATTTGTTTTTATGTGCGTGAATTACATTTTCGCAAATATATTGAGAGGCAACTGTCATTATTTGAAATTCCTATGATAATTTCCTGAACGAACGCCTAAAATTATTGTAGATTGATTGAATAGCCCTCTTCTGTAGAACAAAGATTGACTGAAAAGAACTGAACATAGACTGAACTGATTGCAGCATTCACTCACAATAGAGAATACCATATGACATGATGTTATGGCAATAACCAAAATAAACTTACCGCGCTGTATCTACATCTGTTAAATTTAAAATTTTTATAACTTCTACGACAGCCAAATATGTAAGCTCCACTGGAGCTTAGCGTCTAGGGTTATATATTATTATTTTTTTATGTAATAAGTCGGCAAACGAGCATACGGATTACCTGATGGTAAGCAATCAGCGCCGCCCATGGTCACCCGCCAACGGAGGAGTTACAAGTACGTTGCCGACCTTTTAGGTATTAGGGTTTTGGAGATTAAGGGATTGGGGAGGGATCGGGGGAGGGGAAAGATTGGGCCTCCGGTAACCTCACTCACATGGCGAAACACAACGCTGTGGTTGTTTCACGCCGATTTTCTCTGAGGCCGTGGTATCACTCCGGTCGAGCCGACCGATTCCTGCCGAAGCTTGGCTCTCCCACACTTATATATCCTATATCTAAAAAGACAGTTGTAATCTACATCACTCAACAATAGGACTAGTTTTTCATATCCCCCATTTATATGTTCTCCGCAAGTTTTTGAGCACATACTTGGCCATTGAAGATTCCTACACAAACTTACTCACAATTATTGTCCTAGTTTTTGGCAATTTCACGCAACTTATGTCGATGTCTGCTTTTGGTTATTGGATTTGGATGACTGTCCATTTTTTCTTGTGTTGGTAAGTTCAGGTGAACTTCCGCAGCCCTTTCCGGCATTCTAATCCAATCCAACCATTCTGCTTTTGAGTTTTGACTTTACTAGGAATCCAACCCTCTGTGGTTCGAAACTAGTACAGTTCTTCAGTATTTTCACGTGAGTAATGAGATTTTTAGTTAATTTCTGTAACTACCACAAAAAAATATGGTATTCTTAAAACCATGTACCAACCATATCGTGAATTGTACAAATTATATTTGAATAATGTGTGTCACGCAGAACGATGTCGTAGTGGCCACGCGGTATGTGAGCCGTGCAGGAACTGAGCGCCTGACTGTCCGTGCTTACACACGCTTCACACGTGTCTGTACTATCTACATGTGGATGCGAATACTGACAATCTCATACTTTTAACTATCTATGTAATTAGATATTTGAATTAAAATAATAGGTTTTGGGATTAATACTCTGTTAAGATTAGATATTATTAATATCTAAATATTATAAAAACACTGTTGAATTGAACGTATAGTTCAGTTGTAAGGATCGCTATGAGGTCGCTACTCACTTGCCTCGTCACTGTCTGCGTGGCAGCGGCGTGTGTCCGCGGGGACCGGTACCACCCCGCGGACCCTGGCAGCCGAGCTGCTGCCACCGTTGTGAATCGTGCCGAGACCTCTGCCAACTATTGGGCCCAAGAAGCGCAGGCAGCTATCAAAGCCCGGCTGGAGCACAAAGAGAGCGTCAAGAAAGCACGCAACGTGGTCATGTTCCTGGGCGACGGCATGTCCGTGCCCACACTCGCGGCCGCGAGGACACTGCTCGGCCAGCGGCGTGGAGAAACCGGCGAGGAAGCCAAAATGAATTTCGAAAAATTTCCCACTGTTGGTTTGGCTAAGGTTGGATTTTTTTAAAGAGATCAAAAAACGAGCACCCCTTCATGTAAATTTAACTTTCGAGATAGGAAACGCATATAATATCGTTATATTACAGACATACTGCGTGAACGCGCAAGTGCCCGACTCCGCGTGTACTGCCACTGCTTACTTGTGTGGGGTTAAGACGAACAGCGGCGTCATCGGATTGAATGCGGAGGTGGTGCGCGGTGACTGCGAGGCGTCTACTGATGCCAGCCGACACGTCAAGTCCATCGCCGAGTGGGCGCTGGATGACGGCCGGGACGTCGGTTAGTCCCGCTACTGCTGTTATTAGCAAAAGATAACCTTCTATTCGTATCGAACGTGTTGTTGTGCTGTGTGCAGGAATAGTGACTACGACTCGCGTCACCCACGCCTCGCCAGCCGGTGTATTTGCCAAAGTCGCGAATCGCTCCTGGGAGTTCGACCACAGTGTGGTGCTGGCTGGCTTCGACCCCGATCGCTGTCCCGACATTGCGTATCAGCTGGTGCACAAACACCCAGGCAACAAGTTCAAGGTCAGTATTATATTTGCTGCCAGCATTGTTGTAAGTTCCCTGTGTATTATTAGGTACTAGTGGATCGGTTTTCTATTAAATTGTTCATCTGTATGGGAGTATCAAATTAAGTAAGTATAAGTGAACATGAAGTCTCACATGTTGATTGAATTAACAGACTTCATGTCAACAAATTTTTCAAAATCACAGTACGTATTGTCAGTTTGTCGCCTGTTCATTGTTATTTTGTTAATTTGTAAATTTGTAACTTTTAGGATTTCAGTAATCTTTCATCTAATATATGAGTATCTAATTTCAGTAATCGTCTACCTATGTACTATGACATAGGTTATAATAAGCGACTGCTGTTAAATTTGTTGCGATTATGACGCTCGAATGTGTGATTTCCACATAATCAGACATATGCCTCCCCAAATTCACGCCACTGAGCTCGATGTTCAGCTCTTCTTATCCAACCATTGCCAGCCACCCTGCGGATATCATCAATCCACCTAGCTGGAAGGCGCCCTACACTACGTTTGCCTAGACGTGGTCTCCACTCTAGAACGTCTACCCCAACGGTCATCGGTTCTTCGACAAATGTGACCTACCCATTGCCATTTCAGTTTGCTAATCCTTTGAGCTACGTCGATAATTTTAGTCCTGTGTCAGATCACCTCGTTTCGAATACGATCCTTCAGAGAGACGCCAAGCTTAGACCTTTCCATAGCTCGCTGCGTGACTTTAAATTGGTGGATCAGTCGCACTGTAAGTGTCCACATCTCGGCTTTGTAGGCTTTGCGGTATTTTCGACGAGAATACGCGACCAAGTTTTCTTTACAGGGTGTAAGGGATAGCCTTCCGCAAACTGATAGTGTGAATTCAGTATATCGTCCACGATGCTTCGGAAACCAACCTATTCAGGGACCTGAAACCCATTGAGTCTGCGCACGAGACGTATTGATTCTGGAAAACAGCTTATAGACGACGAGAGAAGTAGGTCCATAGTTCTGCAGAAGGCATTGTCTCCCTTTTAAACATAATGTCGACACTTAACACACAGATTGTAAATGTTTTGTGCCCTGTAACCCATTAAAATTAAATAAGACTTGTAGGAAATAGATACTTGTGTCCGCTTGGAGCTGTCATGCTCATTCAGAGGTCACATTAGCGGTGACACGAGCACTGGATCGCTCGATTACTATTATGTAGTTGAGCGGTGCTGGAAATAATAACCCCAACGAAAAATATATGAACGAGAACCGTTCATTGGGACCGGACAACTCGAGGCTGTCACATATTATTTTACCTTTAGGTTATTGATTTTTCTGATTCTTTGACTAAATATTAGTATTTCTGTTCTCAAATAAAACCTATCTAAAAATGAATTGTAAGCTGATTGAAAAAGAGTAACCATAGAGTTTCTTGCTAGTGCTTCACCATAGGAATCTACACTTTGAAACACAAAGTCGCAACGTACACTTTGACGCACAAAGTTTGAACTTTTTAATATTTATTTTTTGTGTTTGCGTTCAAAAGTGCTAATAGTTGCCTGTTTGAAATAAATGATTTGACTTTGACCTTGGCCAAGAGATTAGAATACAGTTTTAGTAATTAAAGTATTGTTAACAAAATAAAGTATAGGATACAATTGTAGAAAGATCGGATCGATGAGGAAATTGTACATTCAATTAATGATGTCGTTTTGAACAATTCTACGAAATTTAAGCATGCTGCGAATGATTGTAACATAAAAAATCTAATTTTGCGAGCATACCAAGTGTGGTTCGCTAAGTTGTATGAGATTCGTCTCAATAAACTAAATAATGCGTTTAGAGTAAGGTCACATTATATTATTTTAAATTTCCTCTTACCAATGCTTTATCTCGATTTGATAACTCATAATGCAAAGTGCGTTCGTGTATATTTCAAGTTTATAAATGATTTCTGCTTGCTCTTACTTCTCAGGTAATTCTTGGCGGAGGACGTCGTAATTTTGTACCAGATAATGTACTCGACGACGAGGAGAGGTATGGCAGACGGACAGACAATCGCCATTTGATCAATGAATGGAATAAGGATAAGGAAGATCGGGGAGTCAGCCACAAATATGTTTGGAATCGCGAGCAGCTAATGAGTCTCAAAGAAGATCTACCTGAGTACATTTTAGGTTTATTTCATAGAACTCACATGCGATATCATATGCAATCCAACCCTACCAGAGACCCTACTCTGGCCGAAATGACTGAGATAGCAATCCGATCTCTAAGCAGAAATGAGAAAGGATTCTTTCTATTCGTGGAAGGCGGCCGCATCGACCACGGGCACCACGACAACTTCGCAGAGCTAGCGCTGGATGAGACGCTGGAGATGGACAAGGCCGTGGCGCGCGCCGCCGAGCTGCTCTCAGAGGACGACTCGCTCATTGTGGTCACAGCGGACCACGCACACGTCATGGCTTTCAATGGGTACTCGAGACGGGGACATGACATCCTCGGTCCTTCCAGAGACTTGGACGAAGACGGAGTGCCTTACATGACGCTGTCTTACACTAACGGTCCCGGCTTCCGGGCGCATGTGGACGGCAAACGCCCTAATGTCACCGCCGAGTCAAATTACAGTGAGTTACTTCTATTCAATTTTGCAAATATGTGTAAGGTTACTTTCAGCTAATAGGGATATAAATGAGTAGATTGCTTAATAAAACTGCTTTATTTTCAACCAACTTTACGATCCTGAATTGGTTACAGGAGATTTAGAGTGGCAGGCCCACGTAGACGTACCACTGGACTCGGAGACGCACGGTGGGGACGACGTGGCGGTGTTTGCGCGCGGGCCGCACCACTCCATGTTCACGGGGCTGTACGAGCAGAGCCAGCTGCCGCACCTCATGGCGTACGCCGCCTGCATCGGCCCCGGCAGACACGCCTGCAGCGGCGCCACGCACGTGCTGGGCCAGCCTGTCCTGCTCCTCGCTCTCTTTATATTGCTTACTTCACAATCCCAAGAAAGATATATTTAGTAATATAAATCCCTTTACAGACTTTAAGGGTTATTATATAAACAAGAACGAAAGTAAGGTGATTTTGGATGTTATTGATTCTGGCAATCCAAATTATTTCAAGTTACTATGTTCCGACAGCCTTGTATCAGAACAATGTTATTATGAAAGAACTACTTTAGAAAGTTCTTCAGGGATTTGAGAATTACCTAACACCTATACGAAGCAGAAGCATGCCACTAGTTTGAATATATTTACATATTATATATGCATGGCATAGATAGATCTGTACTATTTGATTGTATTCGTCCGTTGTATTGTCTAAATAGGTTATGGTAATTGTGTTATTAGGACTCTTTCTAAATGTGATAATTTTATTTACATTTTTATTGGAATGCTTCTATTTACCTTAATGCGGGTGCAGATTATCGTATTTTTGACTTAGGTATAAGTTCAAATAAATATATTTTTTCATTCTAGACCAGTTTCTTAATTTCTGCTTTCACCCCATTATCTTTGAACGCACCTTATCGTGTGAGAGTGTACTGGTGTACTTTATTTGATCATTATGAGTTTTTATTGATGGGTCAGCAAACGAGCCTACTCATTACTTGATGATAAGCAATCAGCGCCGCCCATGGACACCCGCAACAACGAAAGAGTTACGAGTGCGTTGCCGACCTTTTAGGGATTGGGATTTTGGGGGAAAGAAATTTAGGGAATGAAGACATGATGTCAAGAATGTCATAATCGTAGTTTGTGAATAAATTGTTACGATTCAGCTCAAATTTACCACTCTTAGGTAAATAGGTAGACCGGAGTATAAATAAACACGTTTAAAACTATGATGTATTAAACTATAGAATTTATTGTGTTCGATGCTGCGTCTAATGGCGGCCAGCGCCTGAAGTTTGTCACGTCAAGTCAGTCGTGACGTGTCGTCGGGTGAGTTTTGGACACTTAAGACATTAGTTTTTTTGTTGTATAATATATTTATCTGTAGCAACAGGCATCCCGCCACAGCGCTGTACACTGTCATATTTTCTCTTACTTTCTTTACGCAGATAAGTTAGTTCTAGTATTGTCGCCGTTTTTAAGCGCTGGAATGTTGGCAGACAACGTGTCTATATAATACGTCATTGATTTTAGCCCACAAACTTAGAATAATAACACCAAAGGACATAGAACAACAAATTTTTTAGTGTTTTGGATCACTGCACCAACCGCACCGTCAAAGAGCTGGTAGCATGGGAACTTTAATAATAGATGAAAATGTTACTGCTATTATGTATTGGGCTCTATTGACAAGAACTGGTATTTAGACACGGGACCCGGTTTATGTACCAGCCGCCATGCTTGCTATCCCAAATATTCATTTATAGGAAGGTACTTGAAACTAAAATTAGGTACAACAAAGAGACGAGATACTCCCCATTAAATACTTAAAAAATAAAAAATAAATCTATGTTTTCGAAAACAAAAATCGTATTTGGCCCGTTGGCTTGTTACTATCAGGGGGACCAGCCAGTACTCATCATGCCATACATCTCTTAAGGCCATGACCAAAGTCAAAGTCAAAATCATTTATTCCAGCTAAACCATAAATAGATACTTTTAAAACGTGAAAATAGAATAGTAGTCTGTCAGTATGTTCGTCAGTGAAGCTAGGTGCTCGTTCCAATTCATTGGTTCGAATGGAGAAAAACGACCAAGTAACTCCATCGTTACTCTTTTTAAAAAATAATATTTGTTTTACAATTTCACTAATACAACATTTAGTATACAGTTTTGTATGTACCTACCGACTATTCCAAAAATTCTATAAGGATCGACGCATAGCTGACCCTGCCGTGGCGACTTGTCTACTATACCCGTCGAAAGTTCGAGTTTTTGGACTTTTAATTAGAGTGGAATTATAATAGTAGTGTGGGATCACTTGTTATATATGAGATTTATACTATTACACCCACGATGGTCGATGATGGTAAGCAAGATTGCGGCTAATCAGTAACTAGGAAGTAGATGAAAAATTGCAAGATTCGATTACAGACGCACAGACGGACACGGATAGGTAAACCTTACGAAAGCTGTAGTAGAAATAGTGCATGATAAGAAGATCCAACCAACCACACAATACACAGCGATGCTTTTGCGTGAGATGTAAGATAATTAGTTCGGAAGGGTGATTTATGAACTGTCCCAATTCATGAAGTTTCACAATATTTGACTATTTTTAGGTGTGATCAAACATATTTGTCCTGTGTCGTGTGTTTACAAAGTATTTCAAAAACACATCACAAAAATGATATTCCAGGTTTGGATGAGATGATGTTCATCCAAAGAGTTGGCCTGTGTGTCTGCCGGTTGCTAGCCAGTGTCAAATGTACACTTTCAAAACGCATACACACGGAGAATACATTAATCACTATAGCCTCCGCCATGTTAGAGGATTTGATATAAGTAATATCCGCAATTGTGCAATCTTAGTACAATAACAAGGCGAGATGGTACGGCGAAAATCAAAACATCAATTCCAATAAATAATGTTATAATTATAAGTTTTATTTGCGCCCAATTTGGCTGAACCTGTATCTTGGCCGTCTTTGAGTTTACATAAATCAGATCTTAATAGTTACGCGATAAAAGTTTGAGAGAGTACTGTTAAAACGGCACCCATGACCACTATATGCATCGGCGATACCAGCACATGCGTGGCGCCGCTGCAGGCGTGTCTGCCGGGGCCGATGCAGGCGGCGTACGCCATGAGGTGCGGCAGCTGGCTCTGCTCGTACAGCCCCGTGAACATGGAGTGGTGCGGCCCGCGCGCAAACACCGCCACGTCGTCCCCACCGTGCGTCTCCGAGTCCAGTGGTACGTCTACGTGGGCCTGCCACTCTAAATCTCCTGTAACCAATTCAGGATCGTAAAGTTGGTTGAAAATAAAGCAGTTTTATTAAGCAATCTACTCATTTATATCCCTATTAGCTGAAAGTAACCTTACACATATGTATTTGCAAAATTGAATAGAAGTAACTCACTGTAATTTGACTCGGCGGTGACATTAGGGCGTTTGCCGTCCACATGCGCCCGGAAGCCGGGACCGTTAGTGTAAGACAGCGTCATGTAAGGCACTCCGTCTTCGTCCAAGTCTCTGGAAGGACCGAGGATGTCATGTCCCCGTCTCGAGTACCCATTGAAAGCCATGACGTGTGCGTGGTCCGCTGTGACCACAATGAGCGAGTCGTCCTCTGAGAGCAGCTCGGCGGCGCGCGCCACGGCCTTGTCCATCTCCAGCGTCTCGTCCAGCGCTAGCTCTACGAGGTTGTCGTGGTGAGCGTGGTCGATGCGGCCGCCTTCCACGAACAGGAAGAAGCCCTTCTCGTTTCTACTCAGGGATCGGATTGCTATCTCAGTTAGCTCTGCAAGCGTTGGGTCTATCGTGAGATTAGACTGCATATGGTAGTTGAGGTGATTGTTTCCAAACAATCCCAGCAGATAATCTGGCGGTGAAGACAACAACTCAATGAGCTGTGCTCGGGTATTAATATATCGGTAATCAAGGTTTCTTGAAACTTTGTCGTTCTGCCATTCCTCGATCAAGTTGCGGCCATCAGTTCTGGTTCCCTGTGACGTGGTTGGGATGAATTCACGCCGCCCACCTCCTAATATGACCTGGTTAATTTAAATTCGCAGTTACTCTTTGAAAGACTAATATATATTGACCTGGGTCGGTCCCAGGTGAGGGAGGTAGTTGTGTTAATCTCCTGAGAACGTTCGCTGATGACAACGATGCAGATGCATTTTGTGATGTTTTGATTAGATGTTTTTATTTGTAAGTTTAGTGATATTTTAGCCTTGGTTATCCTAAGTAGAATGTACGTCTTTTTTAATAAATACTATTTATTTGTATAGTTATCTATACAATCTATCCCCATACCAACAGACTGAAATAAATGAAACTGAATCAAAATTGAAAGTAAAGAGGCCGAGTTAGGGAGTTAGCATTATTAAATAATGTGAGCCACCGAGCCGCAGAGTAGGGGTAAGTGGGTACTGACTTTGAATTGGTTGCCAGGCCGCATGTGCACGAGCTGGTGCGCGATGTCGGGGCAGCGCGCCGGGTCGTGGCCGTCCTCTCTGACCTTGGCGTCGTTCTCCCAGTGCCGGTTGGCTACCTTGGCGTACACGCCGGCCGGGGACGCGTGAGTGATACGCGTCGTCGTCACGATCCCTGTCCGATATATTTCAGTACATGAGCCATTTGAACTAACACTCATAGATTTTTGCAGCTGCTGGGCTTACTGGCCGTCTGTATTACGTCTGTTTACATGGACATAGCTTTTTGAGTTTTGCATAAAAAAGGTATCGGATCTAGACCAGAGTGAGATCATGGTGTTAGCTCCCTTGTAGATTAGAACTCACCGGCGTCGCGGCCGTCTGCGAGGGCCCACTCAGCGATGGACTGCACGTGCTGCGTGGTGTCGGTGGACGCGTCGCAGTCCCAGCGCGGCACGGCGGCCGTCAGCCCGAGCGTGCCCTGGTTGGCTTTTACGCCACACAGGTACGCGGTCGCTGAGCACGAAGAATCCGCCACTTGAGAGTTCACGCAGTACGTCTAAACAATCATATTTTATATTATTCATCGTACATTTATGATACGCAAATAGAAATATTGTACTGCGACGTTAAACTCTGTCAGGTCATAAAAAGTACTTTTTTAGTGTTTCATCAGATGAACCTGTTACACTAGTAACTGAACCTTTGACTCCAAACTGTTGAAATGTTGAAGTTTGGATTCGGAAGATGATGTGTTTTTGTTACGCCGTGACAACAAATCTTTGATCATCGATAGTCTCGCTTAGACTCGAGAAAGGCTGGACTGATATGGTTTTTATATATTATGGAAGACTTAAAAGACCCGAAAATAAAAACTGAATAAAACAATGAAATATTACTTATATTAGCGGCACGAAGTTTGCCGGTCTGGTAAAAAAAATATAAATAAACAATAGAATAGGACAATAATTAGTTATAATGAACGTTGAACTGGGCGGTTAATTGGTTGTTTTTGTATTTTTAAGAGAAAACTTGAAATATTCCTCTAGAGAATCAGGATTTAGCAAACCGTGGAACCCATGCGCTGCTGGGACGAGCACTGGTATGTTATACAATTCAAAAAAAAAAAACAGGCGAAACTCCTTCTATTGCATACACATTTCACTCAATTTTATCTCTGTCATCTTTCCTGGTCGGATGACACGTTTCCATCCCTTCACACTTAAACACAGATCACATCTACATATATATATAACATGTATTTTATATAATTATATGCACAAAATTCGGGCGGATTACGTACAAAAGTACGTACGTACTTACTTTGACTAAACCTGAAGTAGGGAACTTCTCAAAGGCGAGTTGCGCCTCCTCGCCGGTGTCTCCACGCCGCTGGCCGAGCAGTGTCCTCGCGGCCGCGAGCGTGGGCACGGACATGCCGTCGCCCAGGAACATGACCACGTTGCGTGCTTTCTTGACGCTCTCTTTGCGCTCCAGCCGGGCTTTGATAGCTGCCTGCGCCTCATCGTACCAGTAGCCAGCCTCGGCCTCGCGGGCTCGCGCCGCCGGCGTACCAGCGGTAGAGTCTCGGCTAGACGGGTGGTAGCGGTCGGCGGAGGGCACGCCGGCGGCCGTCAGCGTTACCAGCGCTAGCAAGAGGAGGAGCATGATGAGACGGTCGACTGGCCGAGTACTACTGCTGCCGCAGTTATAGTGCTTTTATCGCCTTTATTTACTAGCACTTATCTAATCTGAATCCATGTCATTACAGCAACATGCTTACTGAACATGGCCTTCCTGTTACACTTGTGCGTCACATGCGCGTGCGCCGCGGCTATTCAGAACCTTTGCCTGCAAACGGCTTCATTTAGCTCGAGCCGTACGGTATTTATTTTTTGGGTCAAAGATAGAAATTAAAATTTAAGTGTAATTTGGAATATTATAGGTTTTATTGTTATATATAACGCGCATTAAATAGTTCCTAACATAGGTCATAAATGGGATCTGAAATGAGTATTTGTCGAAGAAGTTGTTCTGCTTCCCCAGACAAATGTCCTTTTCAAAACTGCATTCGCTGCATTTATCTAAACTTGCATTGTTATGAATAAGTAAGTGATACGAACAAATCCCTAAAAGTTACCCAACCGGTTCAGTATCCTATTCGGGAATAATGATTTTGGGCAATTTTACTTGACACTGCTTGGAACTACTACACGCAGCTTTATTTCTTTGAGGTCTTGTTCTTGTTTTTCAAGATAAACTGATCTTATCTTAGAGTCGTGTATATTGGACATATAGGTACTTCTTCTGCTAAATCATAAACGTCATTCTTCACATACCGACACTGATCTTTATCAGGCTGATATTCCTCGTACAATACTGTGGCCGCTTCCTAACAGGCTGCTCCCATAATGTTTCCAAATTCTCTAATTTTTTATAAGGACGTGTTATTCGTTCCTTCGGTGATTTTTTTAAGTTGACATAAGCATTATCTATTTTAGCAAATATAATTATACTAAGTCTAACAGATGTTTTACTGACCTCTAAACCTCTAAAGACTAAATTTCGCTACAAATTATTTATTTTTAATAAAAAGTTATCTCGATAGGCATAAACCAAAAGACAAATAAAAAAAGACAAAATCAAGACAAATATTATTATTATTTTTAAAGTCGATACTACATTACTTAATTCAAAATAAAAAATGCAAGAAAATTTTACAAGTCTTTACGGAATAGTCTCAACAGAAATCTTTTAAAATTAGGCTGAGCCTAAACACAGTTCAAATATGCTACGTTAATGTACTTTTAAATAAATGTTTTACAAGTTCAATACTTCACGTAAATAGAGTTAAGTATTACAGGGTGTAAAAGACACTTAACGAAGCCGATAACTACGCATACTGCAGCCCTAACTAAGTAGCTTTACGCTAAAATTGTCACTGGGAAACGACTTTTATTTTTAGGTATCAAAAAAAATATATAAATTTATTCGCGCAATGTAAAGCAAACGGCCTTCGTGTCATTGTGTGCGTAGGTTCACAGCTTAGCATTAAAACGCTGTGATAAGTACGTAGGTCGACGTTTTACTTCGCAACAACAAAAAAATTCTGTAAAATAAAAATCCTACTGAGATGCACGATGTTTTTTGTGCGGGTCTGCATTTATTTATTACGTACATTACTGTTCGTAACTTCAAATGCGTAATTTATTTAGAATAATCGAAAATTCAGGTAATGTTAATGCTAATAAAACTTAGAATTCGATTGTGCAAAAAAAAAGTAAAAATGCACCTTTGACCTTCAATATCTCGAGAACCCGTGGAGTCCCAGCTATGTTCTTAAAGAAAAAAAATATCCAAATAATGGGTAGCGTACGTGGCTTTTCGCTTCGTTAAGTGTCTTTTTACATCCTGTATATTTTTACCTATATGTAGTCAAGAATTCTTCCACAAAACTAACTTTTATGATTTCACTAATAAAAGTGACTTTGTTTTTATAATAACTATCGTAAGACATACTAAATTAACTAAAAATCGCGGGTTACTTACGTGTTTAATATTGAGAAAAGCTCTACTAGTTTCAAACCACAGAGAAGAACCCCTCTGTGGTTCCAAACTAGTAGAGCTTTTACATACACGTGAGTAACCCGCGACTTTTAGTTAAAACTCACTTTGCCGCACTGATTCTGCAGCGCTCACGACCGTCACAAGGTTGAGGATATTACAGTAAAACTATGTCACAAGTTTTGTATCTCTATATTCGCTACTAAATAAAGTTTTAATTATTGCGAACCTAGTCAACTCACGGAGAGTCTTGACACCGTGATTCAGAAAACGTGGCTCATCTATTTTTTTTTAAATATTACAATACCTGGGTATACACAACCGGATTAAGTATATCAGATATATAAGTGAGATGTACAATCATCTTAGACTAAAGAAAGTCAACAGGATTGAGACAGCAAGTAGCAGGACAGGCTGGCCCAGCACGTGTGTGGCGCCGCTGCAGGCGTGTCTGCCGGGGCCGATGCAGGCGGCGTACGCCATGAGGTGCGGCAGCTGGCTCTGCTCGTACAGCCCCGTGAACATGGAGTGGTGCGGCCCGCGCGCAAACACCGCCACGTCGTCCCCACCGTGCGTTTCATAATTCAGTGGAACGTCTACAGGTGAATGCCACGTTAACGTACCTGTAATAAATAGCCGAATTGGTAAGCCAAAGAATGGCTATCTATATGAAAAAGTAAAAATGGATTGATATTTATTGTATTTACCATAATCTTCTTCATCGGTCACGTTAGGTCGACCACCTCCGACATGAGGGCGAAACCCGGGTCCATTAGTGTATGACAGTGTCATGTAAGGCATGCCGTCCCACGTGTAATTGGCATATGTTACAGAAGTGCCCAGGATGTCATTACCACGTGGCGCATACCCATTGTATGCCATGACGTGTGCGTGGTCCGCTGTGACCACAATAAGCGAGTCGTCCTCTGAGAGCAGCTCGGCGGCGCGCGCCACGGCCTTGTCCATCTCCAGCGTCTCGTCCAGCGCTAGCTCTGCGAAGTTGTCGTGGTGAGCGTGGTCGATGCGGCCGCCTTCCACGAACAGGAAGAAGCCCTTCTCGTTTCTACTCAGAGACCGGATTGCCACCTCCGTCATTTCAGCCAATGTAGGCTCTGTTGTTTTATTAGCTTTCATATTATATTGCAAATGACCACTCTCGAACAAGCCCAACATGTACTCTGGCAAATCAATTTTGGCACGCATTAACTGCTCACGATGCCAAATATACTCGTGCTTCACGGTACGGTCACTCTTATCCTGTTGCCATTCTTGGATTAAATTCCGATTATCTGTCCGGCTTCCAAACATTCCTTCTTCATCGCGAAAAGAGTTTGGCAAAAAGTTGGCTCTACCTCCACCAAAGATAACCTGAGAAAAAATAGCAAACAAATGATTCAGTCAAAGGATTTATTTGCTCTTGAATAGGATAGAAGGTGTTACAATTTATCAATAAGTTCAGTATTCAGTCATAAGATAATAACATGCAAATGTTTGATAACAAGTTTTTTATATCATAAACAGCAGAGTATCTGGGCAGGTGTTGGTGCTTACCTTGAGTTTGTTCCCGGGGTGGTTGTGTATCAGTTGGTGTGCAATGTCGGGGCAGCGGTTGGTATCGAAGCCGGCCTTCTTAACAGCTGCGTCGTTTTCCCAGTCTCGGTCAGCAGACTTAGCATACGCACCAGCAGGAGACGCGTGGGTAATTCGCGTCGTTGTCACGATACCTGTAAGGCATGGCCGCATGTCCATTTCCTATTAAATCAGGCCGAGTAGCAAGTGTATGCAGTGTCAGTAAATATGCATCTAGTCACCAGCATCTCGTCCGTCCGCGAGGGCCCAGTCGAGGATAGACTGCAAATGTTTGGTTGAGTCGGTTGAGGCCTCGCAGTCAGTTCGCGGTACGGCTGCGTTCACTCCCAGGACGCCATAATTCGTTTTCACTCCACACAAGTACGCAGTGGCACTGCAGGCCGAATCAGCTGTCTGAGCGTCCACGCAGTATGTCTACAATATAAATAAAATTGTAAGGTAATGGTGTAAAGCGAAATGAACTGGGAAGCCGTCTTTTCTTCCTGCGTAGTAGTGGTGCTAGCAAAGAACGAGGCACAGAACGCGAGGGAACTATCTTAATCACGCCCTAGTCGCCGCAATAGCAGGCACGCCGCGCGTCGGGGATTGAGCGACGATTTCCCTTCTACCTTAGACGGGGCCCTACTGAGCTGATGTTCAGCCAGGGTTGCGGGGTAACCGCAATAAAGTACCGTGGTCTCGGACTGGAGCTAGAGAAAGAGAGATGCAGTTTTTAGGCAGCACGAGTCTGACACTGCCTATAGCCTCACCATGGGCAAGAGAAGTCACTTGACGATTTTCCACATTCATATTGCGTTCAAAATAATTTTCCTAGGAAGTATTTATAAAGTTCTTTTTTTGAGATGATTTCCATACTTACTTATTTATATCACACGTTTGGGTTAAAGGAAAAAAATCTGAGCCTACTTTAACTGAAGGGGTATATAAAAAAACACTTTTTATCCGCTAAAGGATAGAGAGACATACAAACAGACAGACATGGCGAAACTATAAGGGTTCCTATTATACTACGGAACCCTAAAAAAGGTATGCGTAAAGAGTAAGAGAGAGAGGGAGAGCCAAGCTTCGGCACGAATGGGTTGGCTCGACCGGAGTGATACCACGGCCTCATAAAATTCGGCATGAAACAACCACAGCGTCGTGTTCCGCCATTGAGTGAGGTTACTGGAGGCCCAGTAGTGGTTAGTCAGTAAGTAGGTAGGAGCTTTTCATGATTGTGACATATTATTATCGATTGATAATTATTTTACCTTTATTAAACCAACAGTAGGAAAAGTATCGAACGTCATCTGAGCCTCCTCGCCGGTGTCCCCGCGCCGCTGGCCGAGCAGAGCGCGCGCGGCCGCGAGCGTGGGCACGGACATGCCGTCGCCCAGGAACATGACCACGTTGCGCGCCTTGCTGGCGGTCTGCAGGCGTTCGAGGCGGGCCTTGATGCCTGCCTGAGCCTCGTCATTCCAAAACTTTGAATCCATTTCTTCGCGCTTGGCAGAGCTAGTGCGACTGCCTGGCCCGGAGGGGTGGTAGTGGTCACTGAGAACGCATCCCAGTACAGAAGCGGCAGTGACGACTGCTAGTAAGTAGAACGATCCCATGGCTACTAGAGTAACTGGAATTAGCTGATGATTTATTGTTTTTATACTGGTCCGAATCTAATCTACGGAAACTAATTATCAAAAGTAGAAGATACCTACTGATGAAAGGCAGGAAGCAATGGTTTATTATAATGGATCGCTGTCTGCAGCGTATTTGATCGATTTCTTGATTGTACTTGCCAATGATGATAAAGTTAATATGTCCACCCGCTGTAAAAGCAACATTCGCAATTGTTACAAGAAATGCAGTATGCTTTATTTTTTTTTATCAGGGGAAAATTATCAAATTACTTTACGCGCCCAGAGTATAGTAAGAGAGAGTGCCTCTTACTGAATAACCCCCCCTCTTTTGTTTTCCTGCTTTACGCTGAGGCCGCGGTGCATCATTTCGCTTGCAACGCAACCTCGGCTAAAGATATATCTATTGGCTCTTTAAGGCGCGAGCGGAACGCTACGCGCCGTACGCTCGGTTCTGGTGATCGTCTCTCGATTCCCGACGCCCGTAGTGTCGCCTAGCGCGGCGGCTGATGAGGAGGAGGTGGATATCTCACTCATGCGCTCCGCCTCCTTCTTTGCGAGCATGACTGCTTTACAGAAAGAGGAGACAGCTTCCCAGTTCCTCTCGCTACGCACCATGACCTCGACTAAGGCCGGGCGCGAGAGTTCACCAGAGGTGCTCAGCTCAAACAGGGCTACCGCCACCGTATGATCCACCGTGTCCTCAGGATGGTCCTCACTATGACGACACTTGACCGTTTCCTCTCGCTGGATCTGACGCAGGAACCTATCGAAGCCGTCGTGCCCGGTAAGCACCAGTGTCAGGCGGAAGACGAGGACGCCATAGCGTCTCTCAAACCTTCTTCCTCAAAGAGGGTCTTACCGCTGTTATAACAGTGTGCCCCAGTATGTTTTAGTTAGACAGATAATACAAAAGTCAAAAATCGTTTATTTCAATTAGACCACAGTAGGCACTTTTGAACGTCAAGCAAGCAAAAAAGGAAAAAAGTATATAACAAGAGCTTTAAAATTAAGCGTGTCAGTCTGTCCGTCTGTCCTCTAGTGAAACTATTTGCTCGTTCCAAAGTGTAGATTCCTATGGAGAAGAACGAGCAAGAAACTCCATGGTTACTCTTTTTCAATCAGTTTTACAATACATTTCTTTGTTACATCATTTAGTCGGTTCTGATATGTGAGAACAATGTAACACTAATGTTCAGGCAAAAAGTACGAAAAAGAAGTGAACCTCAAGGACAACATATTTAGACAGCCTGGAGATGACCAGTCCCAATAGGCGGCGCCAGTTCACGAACATGACACGTACACCAGCCACCCAACTCAACCATATTATAGGGAATTGGGCGATCCAGTGCCCGTGCCACCGCCAATGAGACCTCTGAGTGAGCATGACAGCTCCCAGCCGACACAAGTACCTATATTCTACAAGTCTTACTTAATTATAATAGGTTACAGGGCACTCACATTTACAAAAACTTAGAAGTTCATCAACAATTAACAACATAGTGTACAATTTAATAATTAAAATTAAAAAAATACTCTAAACATCCTGTGGAGTAGGAACAGCTAGCCTCCAAGCATTTTTATCTTGTATAATATAATCATTTAGTTTGTAGTATGCTAGTTTACATTAATGTTTCTTTATACATAATTTATATTTCATCATCATCATCATCAGCCTGTTGTCGTCCACTGCTGGACATAGGCCTCCCCAATTGCACGCCACTGAGCTCGATGTTCAGCTCTTCTCATCCAACCACTGCCAGCCACCCTGCGGATGTCGTCAGTCCACCTAGCTGGAGGGCGCCCTACACTACGTTTGCCTAGACGTGGTCTCCACTCTAGAACACGTTTACTCCATCGGTCATCGGTTCTTCGACAGATGTGACCTGCCCACTGCCACTTAAGTTTGCTAATCCTTTGGGCTATGTCGATAACCTTAGTTCTCTGTCGGATCACCTCGTTTCGAATACGATCCTTCAGAGAGACTCCAAGCATAGACCTTTCCATAGCTCGCTGAGCGACTTTAAATTGGTGGATCAGTCGCACTGTAAGTGTCCACGTCTCGGCTCCGTATGTCATCACTGGTAGGACGCACTCATTGAACACTTTTGTCTTCAGGCTTTGCGGTATCTTTGACGAGAATACCCGACTGAGTTTCCTATACGCTGCCCAGCCAAGCTGTATCCTCCTACGAACCTCCCTCTCGAAGTTGTTTCTACCGAACTGGATAGTTTGCCCGAGGTAGACGTACTCTTGAACAACCTCGAGAGGAGATCCATTGATGGTGATCGGCTCCGGGAGAACATGTTCATTGAACATGACCTTCGTTTTTTGTAGGTTCATCCGGAGTCCGATGCGAGCAGAGGAATCAGCCAGGCTGTTCAGCATATATTGTAAGTCCTGCACGGTTTCAGCCACGATTACAATGTCATCTGCAAATCTCAAGTGTGAGAGATACTTGCCGTTAATATTTAGGCCCCGGCCTTTCCAGCGCAGCGTCTTGAACATATCCTCCAAAGCATTAGTAAACAGTTTGGGGGAAATAACGTCCCCCTGTCTTACGCCCCAATGCAGGTGGAGAGGTTCAGACTGCTGGTTCTGTACTTGAACGACCATAGTGGCAGCATCATATAGATCTCTCAACACTTGAACATACCGCCAGTCGACTTGGCACCGTTGCAAGGACTCCAGAACCGCCCAGGTTTCGACAGTATCAAAGGCTTTCTCGTAGTCCACAAACGCCAGGCATAAGGGCATTTAAATGAAAGCAAATATATAATTTATATTTGCTTTCATTTAAATTTTGAATTTCAACTGGGATTTTATTATAACATTTAACACAGAAACCCAGGAATGACTTATGCACTTTTGCCAATCTAAATAAAGGCTGACTCAATCTATTCCTATGTCTAGTATGATAATAATCATGTTTGTCAGATACCTTTATAAATAAGTGTATGTTTTTCCTAACATACATAATGTTTTCATAAATAAATTGACTCGGTACGGTCAGAATGTTGATCTCTTTAAACTTTTCTCTGAGAGATTCGCGACGACCTAAGTTATATATAGCTCTGACGGCACGCTTTTGCAAGATAAAGATAGACTCAACGTCGGATGCCTGTCTCCACGACAGAATTCCATACGACATGATGCTGTGAAAGTAGCTAAAGTACACTAGTCTTGCCGTGCCTACATCGGTTAGCTGACGGATCTTCCAGACAGCATAAGCTGCAGAGCTCAATCGTCCTGCTAGAGACCTGATGTGGGGCCCCCATTGCAACTTCTCATCTACAGTGATCCCCAGGAAAGTAGTCTCTTTTACAAATTCTAGTTTCTGATCATTTAATAATATATCATCACATAAGTTACTTTTAACATTTGGTAAAATAAATCTAATGAATTTAATTATTTTTGTCATCATCATCAGTCGGTGTTTCCTGATAGTTACAATCTGGGTGTCTTTAAGTCAAGAGTGAATAGGTTACTTCTAGGTAAGCGCGCTCCATCGTCGACCGCATCGTCGCTTTCCATCAGGTGAGATAGCGGTCAAGCGCGAACCTATAATCAATAAAAAAAAAATCATCATCATCATCATCAGGCTATACATGCCCACTGCTTGGCCTCTTCTCACACGGAGTAAAAGCGATTATTAACACGTTAAGCGCCATGCTTGTGTATATGTACATATATATAGGTACCTAGTCTAGCTCTGATGAAGTCGGAAACGTTCGTTTCCAACCAAGACTGCGTGGACCGAGCTTTATGACCCGGCGCCGAGTCTTGCTGGAAGGACCATTGTTGGTTATTGAACATGGTGTTGTTAAGGGGCTTAACTACCTTTTCAAGAATGGTATTTTGATAGACTTGTGCCGATGTTTTGATACCTTTTTCGCAAAAGTATGGCTCAGTAACTCCTTCATAGCTCACACCCCACCAAACCATCACTGAAGTCGGATAATGCCCACGTTGCACTCTGTCGACTAATTGAGAAGCTTCCTTCGAGCTTTGAGGTACGGTCATTTTGTTTGTTAAAATGTTGCTCAGTTGTAAAAAATTTCTCATCCGTAAACAATTTTTTTCTGTGACCTCCATTTGCGTACCGCTTCAGTAGTTGTTTAGATTTTATCACCCTATTCTTATTTAAATTATCATTTAAAAAATGTCCAGTGCGTCTCTTATAGGCTGCAAGTCCTAAGTCGGCTTTTAAAATACGCGACATGGTTGTAGGAGCTATCTTCATCTTCCGAGATAAAATCTTTTGCTTTCGGACAGGATTTCTTCGAATAAAGAATTCCCTTACTGCTTTGACCACCTTTTTCTGTTACAAACAGAGGAGGTCTCATTGTACCTATTTATAGCACACACCGGTACACAAACATTTGACTAATGCCAAGCGTGTGGAGAGTTTTAAAAATTGCATTTGGCTCCATACCCACTTTGTGTAATGCAATCTCTTCTCTTTATCACCCCACTCCATTTTAATATCGCAGAATATTGAACAATTTATTGGCGCCAAAATAAGAAAACACAATGAAAATATATAAAAAAATGACAGATTCCAAATTCAAATGTAATATTTTGTTTATTTTTAATTGTAACAGTATTTATGGCCAGACTATGTATATGTGTTATAGTAAACTTAGTTTGTAATAATCGCTTTGACTTTGTCTTTGAAATTATAAGTCCATATTTCCCCGCAATGTTTTACTTTACCATAATATTTGTTAGAGCTGCTGTGATGTCTAAGTAGGTAATACTAGTAAGTAAATGGGTATATAAAGTATCTACATATTATAAATCGGAGAAAATCACAATGGAACTTGACAAGTTTAAACCCTACTAAATCGTTGATATTTTTAGTTTCAGAAAACCATCGTAGACCTCTTAAGTGGAGTGGAATTGAGAAAGTAGGAAGCGAAATGTCCACTATGTTCATTTGCTTCCAAGCCACGTAATGTACTTACTTCGGCCTTGAGAGATAAGTGAAGATATGAGTGGAGAGGCCGTTATCTACCCGGATGGGCGATAGTGGCGGAGGCTGCGCACAGTCTCTCGCAAGATGGCCGCCCGCGCCCACATCGCCGCGCTGCTGCTGCTGCTGGCTGTGGCGCGACCCTCGCACGGTACTACTCATTCGCTGCTACTGACTCTCAAAGTATCACGAATCCTGAACGATTTGATTCTTGGATTCTCACGTTACACATTTTTGTTTTTTGATCAGAGCGAGATGTGTATCACAAGTTGTCACGCAGTGTCGACACGATCACGCCGAACATTCCCGAGGCAGAGCTCGATCAGCAGTTCTGGTACGATGAGGCGCAGGCAGCTATCAAAGCCCGGCTGGAGCGCAAAGAGAGCGTCAAGAAAGCACGCAACGTGGTCATGTTCCTGGGCGACGGCATGTCCGTGCCCACACTCGCGGCCGCGAGGACACTGCTCGGCCAGCGGCGTGGAGAAACCGGCGAGGAGGCACAACTTGCCTTTGAGAAGTTCCCCACGGTTGGTCTCGCTAAGGCAAGTATTATAAAAAGCATCTGTATTCAATACTCATGTGTACATAGAATACACTCATACGTGTGTTTTACCTCTCGTCTGCCAGTATTTGAGACACAACAGAAAATACGTTATGTCTCGCGTATATCTGCGCTACAGCATATCACGTGTTAATATTGCAGTGGTTTTCAAAAACAGTTTTCGTGAATACTGTTCTCAAGAAAATACAAATAGTTGACTATGACATGCCACGACCTGTACATATTACTCGCCATAAGTATAATTTGTTGTGAAGGTCACGGCTCAAGTCGAATAATCTCACTATGGTGATGTCACCGGCGCGTGCGGCGTCCCTACCCTCACCGAAACGATGACCTACGTTCTAGTCAAATCGAATCAAATTTATTTGTAAAACATAGGTATTAATTACATCATGGTGTTGGGTAAACAATATTTGGTCGCTATGTTTTGCCGTGTAGGCGTACAAATTTTTCACATGATAATTAAAATAAAACAATACAACTAAAAAAGTAAAATCAATTAATAATAAAATTAAATAAGTACTTTAAACAAAAACAAAAAACTATGTTTAACAAAAACATAAAAATTAAGAAACACAAAAAGGTAGGTACAGCAGTCTTACTAACACACTTGAAAACACCTTAAAAAATATCATTATTAAATTCTTCAACAGTATAATAACACTTATCAATTAACAACAAATTTCAATAGAGGCATGTTTTTTATTTCGTCAGGTATTTTATTGTAAATTTCAGGTGGCATACCAAAAAAACTTTTTCATTAAAGCGGTTCTGCATTTTATGCCGTACAACTGATTGCGGTATTGAGATCGCATTGGAGTCTTTTTGATCTCTGAAAATTGTTTAAATAAGTGTCAATTGATTTTAACAAACGAGGCAGTCCCATATGTGTACATACCTGGCATTGTAAGTAATTTTAAAGATTTGAAAAAGGGTTTACCTGATTCTGTAGTTTTTAAGCGACACATTGACCGAATACATCGTTTTTGCGCTATAAAAACGGTCTCTCAGTTGATTGCCCCCAAAAAAATAACACCAAATCTTAGAATTGATGCAACTAAACCGTGATATGCTATTACAAGTGTGTGTATGTTTACCTGTTTTGACAGCTGAAATAATGCATATGCGGATTTATTTTATTTCAGACAAATTTCTTCGATATGGGGTTTCCACGTTAGTTTGCTATCGATTGTTACACCTAAAAATTTTGCTTTGTTAGTATCTTCTACTTTGCGATTTTCATGAGTGACTTGAACTGTAGGTTTTCACATCTTTGATGAAAATGCATTACTTTTGTTTTGTTTAAATTAATCACTAGGTTGTTGCTATCAAGCCAGTTTATCATTTTATTGAAACAGTCATTAATATCATTCTCATAATGGACAGGACTAGTACACTTTACAACAGCTGTACTGTCATCGGCAAAAATAACCATATTATGAGATATCACATTTTGAAGATCATTTATATATATTAGAAAAAGTAGCGGCCCTAGCACGCTACCCTGAGGAACCCCGTATTTTATAACCCTTGGTTGAGATGTGTAAATGGTTACTGAATTGGTTTTTGAACATACCTGTGATATTTCTGTGCACTGACTTCTGTTATCTAGGTATGACTCCAAAAGTTTCAAAACATTTCCTCGTATTCCATAGCCATACAGTTTTTTATTATCTGTCCAAACTAAATCACGATGTGGCCACTAGATAGTCAAACATTTAATAATGTAACTCCTTGCTCCTTACTTAACGTTTAGCAAATTATTTTATTGGCAAGATACGACCACGATAGAACTCTTTGATGAGGGAATCGTAAGGGAACATTATAGTGCAAGATCCCAGAATCCCCAAACTACTTTTTCAACAAATATATTATGTGAGGTTAGTATTAGAGTGTGCAGTGAACGTATCGTAGTGTCGTGTCGTACATACGCGAGCTTAGAGGGACGCGCGACGGCGGCCAATTTGCAGGTGCAGTAGGTATGTAAAAATATTCTTTATAACCCACATAAAATTTTGATCACAGATTATAAATAGAATCTTTTACTGCCAGATTCCTGTCGTCAGAATTTATTTATTTTATTTATTTAGGACATCCAACAAATCTAGTTACACTAGTTACAATGTTCTTATGATATCTTAAATCTTAGGCTAAGTGTAGACTTCATTATAGGTTGCCACAGCATGCATAATTCATATGTGGTCAGATCTATGTTACTTATTATAGGTTTTTTCTAAACAAAGAAGAAAATGTTAAGTAAAAAAAAAAAAAACAAAAAAAAGGTTGCTAGTACATTCATAATTTACTGCACCAGGATACAGTTTCTCTTAATTGCTTAAAGAATTTCGGATTCTGGTATTGTGTATACCACTTGCTTCAAGTAGTTTTGTTGGCGAGCAGTCCCCTAAGATGACACTGTCTCCGACTGCTGCACCACTGGTCAGTGACCAGTGGTGCAGCAGTCGGAGACAGTGTGTGGTGCTTGCAGACGTACTGCGTGGACGCGCAGGTCGCGGACTCGGCGTGCTCGGCCACGGCGTACCTGGGAGGCGTGAAGGCCAACATCGCCACCATCGGCGTGAGCGCACGCGTGCAGCACGGCGCGTGCGCGGCGGCGCGCGACCCCGCCCACCACGTGCACTCCATCGCAGAGTGGGCGCTCAGCGACGGACGAGACGCCGGTACTTGACCATCATTACACTGCTCGCTCAGTATGCAAGCATTCACTTACTGTCACTTCAGTACGATATCTATATTAGTATATTTATAATCACACAATGTAGATTGTTTGTGTTGAAATAGTTTTAATTCAATATAACAATTAGTAAAATAGTAAAACAAAAGGTTAACCCTGTTAGGACTCCATGGCCAAGCAATGCTAAAAACGAATATATGAGTGGTTTAGGCAGACGGCGACGTGAGCGAGGTGTGTGTCGCCAGGTATCGTGACGACGACGCGCGTGACGCACGCGTCCCCGGCCGGGGCGTACGCGCACACGGCGCACCGCGACTGGGAGGCGGACGCCGACGTCGCCGCCAGCTGCGCGCCGCCGCTGCAGGACGACATCGCGCTGCAGCTCGTGCGCTCCTACCCCGGGGACCACTTCAAGGTCATACTTGCCATCACACACGCTCCCATACAATGTATCCTTTATTGTAATAATAATAAAGCCCAGTAAAACAGTAGGTAAATCCGAGCAAGTCTCACACCCAAGCCCTGAAAAAATAAGAGTCACACAACCGAACAATCATTAATATAGTCTACCAAGTAATGAAACTGACTAATAGTGCTTACTATGGCATGATCAAGAAGCCCAGCGTAGTTTGAAGCTCTCGAGCAAGAGTGAGTGTTAACTCCTTATGTAGGTATAAATTTATTTCACAGCAATGAACGAGAGAGAACGAGAAGCTCGAAGAAAAAGGGATTTTGAGTTTCCCAAGAAGGCGTATTGTATCACATTGGGCAAATTGATGTAAAATGCCAGTCCGTCGCAGTTATTGAATACATATTATTCAATGTCTATTTTATCTTATCAAATATGTGTTTATATTTTGATGGCTCTCCCACATTGATTTGTTTTTGACGTGTTTGGAATAACGCGGATTTTTACACATCGACTTATATAACTTTCTGTCTGATCAAAATAATGGAATTGGTATTGTTTAGGTAATTTTAGGAGGAGGGCGTCGAGAGTTCCTACCAAATTCCACAATCGACGAAGAAGGCTCGAGGGGTAAGAGATTGGACGGCAGAAATTTGATCGAGGAATGGCAAGAGAACAAGCGAGCGCGGAACGTCAGCTACCAGTACGTGTGGAATCGCGACCAGCTGATGGAAGCGTTAGAGGAGCTGCCCGAGTACTTGCTGGGCTTGTTCGAGGGCAGTCACATGCAGTACCACATGCAAGCCGACCCCACCACCGAGCCCACGCTGGCGGAGCTCACCGAGGTGGCCATTCGCTCGCTCAGCCGAAATGAAAACGGATTTTTCCTTTTCGTCGAAGGCGGACGTATTGATCATGCCCACCATGAAAACTTGGTGCAGCTGTCGCTGGACGAGGCAATAGAGCTGAGCGAGGCGGTGGCGCGCGCCGCCCAGCTGCTGTCCGAAGAGGACTCGCTGCTGGTGGTGACGTCGGACCACGCGCACGTCATGACCCTTAACGGGTACACCCACCGCGGCAGCGACATCATCGGTCCCTCCGATGATAGAGGGGACGACGGCGTGCCCTACATGACGCTGTCCTACGCGAACGGGCCTGGCTACCGGCCGCCCTCCGACACGGGTCTCCGCGATGACATTACCCAATACAATTACCGTAAGTTTTACCTTACAGCGGCTAAACAGTTACCGTATAATCATTATTGGTACAACTGGTAGTTGTTAAAGTTTTATCTAAAATTGCATCGTCGTAAAAGGTAAAAGACCTTCTTTGTTCCCATGTTTTGCAGATGATGTAAACTTTGCGTTCCCGGCGAGTGTACCACTGGACTCGGAGACGCACGGTGGGGACGACGTGGCGGTGTTTGCGCGCGGGCCGCACCACTCCATGTTCACGGGGCTGTACGAGCAGAGCCAGCTGCCGCACCTCATGGCGTACGCCGCCTGCATCGGCCCCGGCAGACACGCCTGCCAACATTGACGAACAAACATATGATACTAAACCATACTGTACCACTAGAATAGAATCACTCTATCTCGTTATTATTTAGGCAAGAGATAGTAAACAGGAAGTTGATCATAATGGTGGTTGTTATTATTTATAAAGTCTGAAATATATAAATAAAAAAAATATGTGTCAGGAAGTATACATTAAGTGTATACTTGATATATAATTATAGTTATACGAACATTTGCTTAATAATGCATACATTGTTTCCACCAAAGTAAATACCTATATAAGCTTTCCATCATCTAAGTTGGTCGACCGTTTCGCCGTTTCGTTTCTATACGCACATCCCTCTACTTCCCTTAGTAAACATGTATAAAATGATTGCAGCGGTAACTGATTTTGTTTGTTTTTACTATAAAATATCGCGATTGGTTTCGTAATATATTGTTATCAAACTAAAAATTGATTATTATCTCTATCAACAACACTACACAATCAGATAAAGTCTTTGTCGTGAGTGAGTCACATTGTCGCTATCGGTACAAGGTCGCGGCCTCCGAACATGTGGCTGCACTGCATGTGGTAGGTACCGACACTACGACCAAACTTAGTTTTTATCAAAAAACTATCAAATCTCTACAATTACCCAATAGCTTGGCGAATGAAATGACCGATTCATTTCAATAGAAGCTAGTAAGAAGCTGTTTAACGTTCGCTTCTGAACCTACAACCTGTTTTATTACCACGCTAAATCTGGTTACAGTCCTACAATTAATTAAATCAATTCTTCGTTATCAAGTATCTTCATCCTTCGTTAACAAGTAAGCCCGGTCACTGGTGGTCGGCGTCACGGAGAATTAAACTTTAACAGCTTTCTTAGTCATGTGTAGTGGCGCCCACCGTGGGACTGTTAAAGTATTGTACGCACCAGTTCCTCATACTCAACTGGTTCAAACCACTGGTACGCAGTGGTGGTGCGACGTGAAGGCGGCACCTGACAGAATTGAATAAAAGCCGCGATCGACAACCGCCAAAAGTAGACAAACTTTGCCAATTACATAAATTGCTCGTCTCTCATTAAGCGGACAGCACGCGGGAAGTGCGCCCCAGGCCCCACTGCGCGCCCCTGCCTGCTCCGCGACGCATCAGTATTCATTAAAAGCGCAATTAGTAGAGTGCATAGCCCTCGCGAAGGCGCGCCGCTCCTCTCAAAGTGAAACATTACGAAAATGTCATTCGTCAAAATTTCCCCGAAGAGAGTCGAGTCCGGGCGAGCTGTCGGCCGGGCGGCGCCCCCCCTCCCCCGCCCCGGGCCCAGCCCGCGCGGGGTGCGAGGGCTGCACTCCGGCAGTGGCGAGCGTCCGCCCTCGCAGCTCGCGCGCCTCGCGCCGCCTCCCGTCGCCTCGCGCTCTGCCGCCGACAAACTTTCGTCGCGCGAACCGACTCTAACTTTCGTCTCGTGTCCCAGTACTGCGGAGTTCGGTACGTGAAATGTGAATAGTTAAATGGGAAAAGTGCAATTTTGTTTGTGATAGTGAATGTGCATACTATTAAGCATAAATTTGGGAGTGTTTCACCAAACCAATAGAGTTTTTACAACAGGTAAACGTTTATCAAATCTTCGTGCTTTACTGTTACACTTGTTTTTAATGTGTAGTGGCGCCCACCGTGGGACTATTAACACTTCGTGTGTTAATACAGTACTATCTTTGGGCTTTTGGTGTATGGTTCAAGCCATCGCTTCTCAGCTTCTTGACGGCTGTGTATGAATCTGTGAACAAAGTCTTGATTGATCCATGAGGTTTCATTTTCTATTAAGTTAAGTACACAAGTAAAACATTACTATGTGAGCTTATAGCTTGCTGCTCTTGGTGGATGTCGTGTACACTTGCGAGCTCAACCAGAGTGATACCACGGCGCCAAAGAAAACCGGCGTGAAATAACCGCGGCGTTGTGTTTCCCCGTATGAGTGAGGTTACCGGGGGCCCAATCCCTAATTATCCCCAAAAGGCCGGCAACGCACTCGCAACTCGTTTGGTGTTGCGGGTGTTCAGGGATGGCACCGATTGTTTACCATCAGGTATCCCGTCCGCTCCTTTACCGACCTATCCCCTACAAAAAGGTAATGACACTAGAAACACTGCGCCACCGCGCATTTATTTATTTATTATTTATCACTATTGCAATCCACATAGACAGAAAAACTTTTACAAACCTTTGGACGGAGCTGTAAAATATTTTGTGCTTACTGGTTTTTTTTGTGAGGAGAAAATCATCAAATGACTTTTCCCGCCATGGACGGGAGGGAGTGTCAGACTCTTACTGGCTAAAACCCCCCCGTTCCTTCTCCTGCTCTGGGCCGAGGTCGCGGTGCCTCATTGCGCTTACCCCGCAACCTTGTGCTTACTGGTGGCCATATCATCTTGTGGCTTAGCACATCTGAAGCATTGTTAGCAAGCGAGCAGCGAGCTCTCACACTCCAAGTGATCCTCTAGACACCACGCAGGGTAGAGCATTACGTTTGTCTGTCGTTTCTAAACATTCGAACTACATAATACGTATTGCTAGCTGGCCCGGCAAACGATGTTTTGCAATATTGGGGTATGAAAACTAGCCAGTAGCCAATTTCTGAAAATTGGCTACTGGCTAGTTTTCTTTTTTTTTGGTTTTTACCAAATTTTGTATTATTCTGGTTTAGAGCCAGTAGCGAAGGAGTAATGTAAGTAACATTTATGACATGAGAATTGTATACGTAAGACATACAACATCTTTAATGATATGTTTGTATAAAATATCTGATAATTGGTTCAGGAATAAATAAATGTGTCACAATTATAATATACTTTTATCAGACTACTTTAAAAACTCTTAAAAAGTAACATTTTAGTCCAAATAAGTGTGGGAGAGCCATGCTTCGGTACGAATAGGTCGGCTCGACCGGAGTGATACCACGGCCTCACAGAAAACCGGCGTGAAGCAACCACAGTGTTGTGTTTCGCCGTGTGAGTGAGGTTACCGGAGGCCCAATCCTTCCCCTCCCCTTACCCTTCCCCAATCCCAAAATCTCCAAATCCCTAATCCCTAAAAGGTCGGCAACGCACTCGTAACTCCTCCGTTGCGGGTGTCCATGGGCGGCGCTGATTACTTACCATCACGTAATCCGTCTGCTCGTTTGCCGACTTATTACATAAAAAAAGGATATTAAAATACAGTAGGTGAGCAAATAAAGCTCTCTCAATGTCTTGGAGGACCGGAGGTTAAGGTGCGCGTACCTCATGCATAAGGCCGTAGATTTAATACCTGTCAAGCACTAATGTGACTTTTGGCGAGTTATGTGTACTTTTACAATTTTAAATCGCCAAACCACCTTGAGCAAGCTTTGTGACTCATGCTCAAACCTGCTCCTTGTTAGAAAGTTTCTCACTTGTGGGCACTTATACGCTGATGATGATGATGTTTCCAATAAAGTTGTGAGCTACATAGATCATACAAATTACTTAATGTATCTGGTACATACACACTAGCTACACATACATTGTAAAATTAGTTGTGGGTATTGCCATTTTCTTAACATGATGTCATCACAGGTTGCTCCTGTTGGGTAATGGTGTGATGGAAGCACCACACGGGGAGGTAGTTCCCCCGCGACCTGCGGCAGCGTGTGCTCACTGCAAGTGTCGCCGTCAATGAGCTCGAACCATGCTCCCACTAACAATAATGCTAGATGGCCCACGTGCATATATATGTACTCGCTATTCAGAAGAAACATTACGGGAGATTCATTATTAAGGATTCATTACGATTTACTAATATTCCCATCCATTGCTCTATGTTCCAGTATGACTTCGTATTATTTTTCTCCTCAAATAATCATTTCACATTTTATATTTCATTTGATGCTGCTTATATTTAAACATGAAAATCTATAAGTATTAATGGATGGATATTTCTGACTTTCTCGTAAATGCTACTTAATGGATTTCAAATGAAGTTTGGCACAAACGTAGAAATAATGGTCTGGAATAACGCATTTTGTCCTACTTCTGCGGGCGAAGTCGCTGGCAGAAACTAGTAAATTAATAATTTTACGATGACGGAGATTCGGTTCGACTCCGCTGAGTGATAGATAGATACAACAGATTGACAGAACGAAAGACCGGCGTGAAACAACGCTGCACCGCCGTGTGAGTGAGGTACACGGAAACCGAATTCCTCTGGAACGCGTTGATTGCTTCCCATCAGGCGATCCACCTATACGGCGGCCCATTCATAAATCATAGTTTGTCTCTATGGTCATCATGTTGGTCAGACACAATACATGGTCGGAGGAAACAATGACATTTTGTAAATAGATTGACAAGTAGCTTAAACTCGCTTTATAAATAATTAGGCACGTCGTTTGGAGTTCTGCTTAGACATAAGATGTAGTAAAGTCATGGATTTTCTTATAATTATGTTTGTGACACCGACTTCCGACCTATGAGTTTCAACTGGTACTCACGAGTAGAGTCTGGTTCTTGCACTTGTATTTATGTTCCCTCCAGTTAGCTAAGATCTATCTTTATATCGTTCTATCATCACGGGAAGACCCCTGTAATATCAGCATTCTAACAAAAATATGAATGAATGACGATATTAACCGGCGAGAAAAACAAAAGAGCTATAAATTACATTAGACATAGCTCGTGTACAATTGAATAGATGTTTTTATGTCGGTGTTTTAGTTTAGTTTCGACGATGACGATAAGAAGAAGCGACCTCCTAAATAAAAAAAAATATGAATTTGAAAGGTATGTATAAGAAATATACACGATGTCAGCAGTCGGTGCTCACAGCTAACTGATAGTGACATGTCGACTGTTAATACTGGTAGAATGCCTGCATGAAAATAAATTTTTATGCGTTTTATGTTTTAGTGAATTCCTTGTTGGCCGAGTAGTGCTTTACTGATATTTTTTTTCAAAAACTACCTACTTAAAATATTATGCATGTTTCTTATGCAAGTCTACCTACTATAGAGTCCAATATAGGTATCTACATATACATTAAAATTTATTATCATTTTTAACGTGATATTCGGAGTTATCCGAAAAAAGGCGTGACGTGACGTAACGCCGTCGTGGATCAACAAACTATGTAGTTCTCGTTCTTCGTTCGTGGAAAGTGATAAAGAATCTATTTTCAGAGATATACTTAATTTAATTGTGAACGTTTATTATACAGGGTGTAAGGGACAGCCTTCCGCAAACTGATAGGGTGGATTCAGTATATCGTCTTAAGTTGACCGGTACATGAAATTATTTCAGGAACGTTATGGGAATCCAATTAAACCGATTTGTTTCATTACCTTACACGCAATGTATCGCTACCACCGCAAACGCACGCAGCGAACGGCAGCGCTTTAAGTATTATTACTTTACACTATGGGCAGCGCCGCGACCTTACGTTCAGACAAACGGTCGCGCTCCCGCCACGTTTTAATAACAATAAATTATTATTTAAAAGATAGCCGCATTACTTACAAAAGACAATGTAATAATCGCGCTCGCGCCACGTTTTAATAACAATAAATTATTATTTAAAAGATAGCTGCATTACTTACAAAAGAAAATCTAACAATCATAACATGGTAACTGATAAATGATAAAAAAAGAAAAATGCGTAGGTACCTTAGAATCGCTCCGGTTTCCGGCTCTGGAAAGCATTTGTGATGCGGTCTCGCATTTCGTACTCACTTGCACACGCACTCACAAACACTTTTTCTTTTACGTAACCCCACAAAAAGGGGTCCAAATGGGTTAGGTCTGGGGATCGTGCTGGCCACGGTTGCGGTCCAAACCTACCTAAACTACGTTTAAATAGGAAAGCACTAATAAGTGGTAGCGTCTCGTTACGTTAGCGAACCAATTCCAAAATCCACGTAGGTATTGGTCTTCCGGCGCCTTTTTGTCTGGGAACAATGGGCTGGTTTTCTAGCAAGCGTTGATAGTCACCAGTAATTATCCTGGAGTCTGATGGATGGCGACGGTCAGGATACCTACACTACTACAACACATTATCATCTCCCCATAATCACGCGCGCTAAACGTACCTAGATAGTAATTTCGCACAATTTCTACAACAAAACTTCACTACACTTCACACACTACATAACTAATAAAACTTAACAACACTACTTATAACAAAACTTTTAAGCCGAATGCGCGAGCGATCCGTACCGATACACGTTCGCGGTACACAAACAATAACACCGCAACAAGGCACAATGGCGACTGCATGGTGATGAGACACACACAGACATAAATCTGTTGTTGCCAATTACACGAAAATTACAAAATTTCGGGGTAAAAAATTAAAAAATTATGCATGGTCGTAATTTATCATTCTGTTATTTTTTGTAGAGAAATGAATTGATTAAATCAATTTAATTCTAATTTCATTGTTTAGTTAATTTAGAATAATAAAAGTGCAGTGTGATAGAAAGCTGTGCTTCCATTCCAGGGAGATTGTGTTTAATTTCTGGCTCGACTATCAATTCATGGCTATTGTGAAGCCATGTAAAAATCTGTAAGTAGTTTAAAAACTAGCCAGTAATCGCTTAAAAAGAACAATCAATTAATAAATTAGGTAGTATTTGTAAATGCTTTAAAATTAAAACTAGACTAATCTTTATTTATTTCTTATTCAATTTATGTGCGCGACAAGATTTTCATTAATTGATTAATGAAAATCTCATAAACGTAATTATGAATGCAAAGGAGTTCTCAAGTTTTAGATAAATTTCGCTAGTTCTAACATTTTCGTTTACTACCTGAGGTAACAAAAGTTAAAAATTGGCAACACTGGTTCAATCGGGCAAACATTGTGCAAAGAATCGGGGAGACGGGGAGACGCGGAGGCGGGGCGATAGAAAGGGACGCAGCTATTCTGTACGTTGGACGGAATCGTAGGTATTATACCTACGGCGCGCGGCGCGGCGATCGGCGCGGTGGGGCGCCGAGCCGATGCGCCGTGACCGCGGTGCGGTGAGTTCAAACGACTCGCGCTAGGTAGAAATTGAACAGCTGATTTCATGCGTAGTTCTTTAGAGAATTCACACAACCATTGCGTATTTTTTTTGTTTTAGCTGTGTTATTTACATTAATGTTATTCTTCATACATAGAATGTAATTATACATTGAAATAGAGGTGTAGGAACTGAAAAAACGAAAAAAAAATTGAAAATTTTCCTGAAAGAATTTTCACTGGAATATGATTCAGAATAAGGAGCTGAATGCACCCTGTTAATTTGTGGAGGGCTGTCCCTTACACCCTGTATACTAGCTTTTGCCCGCGACTCCGTTAGCGTGGAATAGTGATTTTCTGCAGATGTTTGGTCCTATGTCCTTTCTCGAGTTCCAAACTATGTCTGCACCAAATTTCACAGAAAGCGGTTCAGTAGTTTAGGAGTGAAGAAAAGACAGACAGACAGACAGAGTTACTTTAGCATTTATAATATTAGTTTGGTTTTTCTATTACTATTAATGTATCATGGAAAGAAATAGAGGGCGACTTTGTAAATTTAGAGGAAGTTTGAAATATTTCTTAGTACAAAAATATACAATTGAAGTTGTTGAAGTAGACACGTCGTGGTGGCTCGGAGGTTTTCACGCATGAGGGTGCGGGCTCGAACCCTGGCAAGTACCACTGTGACTTTTCATTTTTGTGAGTCATATGAGCACTTTCTAAGACTATTTAAACACCACTGAAAAATGGTGAAGGAAAACATCGTGAGGAAATCTGGACTTAAAATTTCTAATTATAAGTTTGAAATTGCCAATCCACCTTGCGTTTTGATTAATGCTCAAACCTTCTCCGTATGAGAAGATGCCTTTGCTCAGCAGTGGGCACTTATAGGCTAACGATGCTGATGATGTTGTTGAAGTAATAATGTTTACAGTTTTATGTGCGTTTTGTTCTTGTAAATCAAATGTATGGAAATGTTGTTTTAATGTGATAGATTCGGCCAACGAGCATACGTATTACCTGATGGTAAGCAATCAGCCCCGCTCATGGACAACTGCAACGGCAGAGAAGTTACCAGGGTGGGGCGAGATGAGGAGAGGGAAAAGATTGTGCCTCCAGTAACCTCACCTATACGGCAAAATACAACGCTGTGGTTGTTTCACGCCTGTTCTCTGTGAGATTGTGGTATCACTCCGATCGAGGATTTTTGTTGAAGTTTGGTTCCCCCACACTAACATGTTAAATGTTAGTTGAATATTTGCGATGAGATAATACATTGACATACTATATACTAACATGTTGTCGCTATACATTTGTTGATAACACACGGCAACACGTTTTACACACACGGCTTACAACACGACGACGTGGGCAATTTTCTAGGGCACTCCTCGTCTTATAGGTTAGGTGTTAATTTCATACTATACATATTATACAAAGGCGTAAATTATATTATTTAATTTTACTAATAGTACCTACTAGATAAAAAATAGGTGTTCCCCATACCCAACCCCATAAAAACAAAGATTTTTTTTTCAGCAACCCATGTTTGGTAAGTTTCTAATATATTTATTTTTAAAAACCAAGTAGCTCACGTGAGGCTCTTCCAAAGTGGTTAAAATCTAACTCCAAAGTAGTTAGAAGCTTTTTTGAATACGTCATATCACCGATACTTGCTGCTACAAATACGTATAATACGATACTGCTACGAAAAACAAAGATCACACTTTATACAGCTAGTTTAATCATTTTATTTAATAATAAGTTTTAACCTAATTAGATTGATAAGAAGGAGTTAACTTAATCTAGATTATTATAATTATGATGATGTATAAAGAGATAAACTTTGAAAAGTGCCTCGTTAACGCCTAAACTAGATTTATTTAAACCTGTGTTTCGGGGTATCTTATTACATAATTGTTGTTCGATGGACGACATTATGCTAATCATATGATATAAATATTATTGACTGAGTAAGGACAAGTATTCTTACGTCTAAAATTACTCTAATAGTACGTTACTTACTAGGCTATTAAAAGGTTTATTTTAACACTTCTAGTATTTCTTCAGTGTCTGTGTAGTTGAGGCTCTGAAGATGTTTGCATCATAACACTACACTTCTTAAAACTTACACTTACACCTCAACAAGTTTTTCAAATTTATTGTATAAATAAGGTCCTAAAAATCTTTTTCATCTGAGGGTTAGTGCAAACTAGATCCTTTCTTCTCCTGTCTGAAGGACTAAACGCAATCTCAGTATGCTTTTTTTTTGTGAGGGGAAAATCATCAAATGGTTTCTCCCGCCCAGGGCCGCACGGGCGGGAGGGAGTATCAGACTCTTACTGACTAAGAACCCCCCTGTTCCTTCTCCTGCTCTGTGCCGAGGTCGCGGTGCCTCGTTGCGCTTGACCCGCAACCCCGGCTGAAATCTCAGTATGCAGGACAACAGAGTTTGCACGTGTGTCGTGGTTATGTTCACAACCATACAATTCACTTATCGCCAGACCCAGAACCGATCAACAATTTGTACATCACATAAAGAATGTTTCTTTGCGCTAATTGGACACTTGACACATTGTCCAGCATCCGCCTATCCAACCACCACGCCAGCCGTGCAGTCAATCAATGCCATCTAATAGCTTGTTATACATGGATACCAGAACTGGGACTCCTTGCTTTGAATTTCATTACGTACAAATATAGATACAACCATGTAAATCATATCCATATTACAAACAGAGGACTACTAGGAGAGTGACATTGAAGTGTCCCACAACTCTTACGATCGAGTCACTCCTCCACGGTCTTTTACGGAGGCCGTTTATTTCTTTATAACTTGCAATTGTTAATAACTATGACACTTGAACTTTATCGAATACTGCACTTCACGTACACTGAAACACCGGCTTTTAAGTGTTTAGTATATATTGCATGTATATGAAGAAAGCTACTTACCACGTTTGTTTAGGACAGTTTGCAAAACACCGTGAGAAAAATAGAGGTTGTCTCACTTTGTTTTCATTAATTATGTCTGGTCAATATGTAATCTTGGAATGTACCAGTAAAAAGTCACATTAGTTCTTACTAGGTTTTGAATCCCTACCGTCATGCTTGAGAAGCTTGCGAACCGAAGGCGCAAGCTTGCGAAGGCCTTCGATCGGGTTTGGCATAAAGGGCTTCTTACGAAACTACCTTCCCATAGGCTTCCCGAGAAACAGTGTAAATGGGTATCCAGCTTCCTTGCAGACAGAAGCATAAAGGTCGCGGTCGACGGTGAATGTTTTGATTGCTTGCCTGTAGACGCTGGTGTCCCTCAAGGCTGCGTACTATCGCCCGCTCTGTTCCTCCTCCATATCAATGATATGTTGCAAATTAGTAGCCTTCATTGTTATGCGGATGACAGCACGGGCGATGCCTTTTACGCCGGCCGTGCTAACATTTCTCGGGAAAACGTCATAGAGAGTCGAAACGGGCTTGTGTCTGAAATCGAGACTTCTTAAGAGAGAATCTCAGTTTGGGGTAGATTGTTGTTGGATTGGGGTATTAGTCCAATTTAACTCCACAAAGACATAGGTCTGCGTGTTCACAGCTAAAAAACTGCCGTTGGTCGTATCTCCTCAATTTCAGAGCACCTCCCTCACAGCCTCGGCCGGTATAGGGATACTTTGCGTCGACATATCGAGCGAAGTCCAGTTTCGCGGTCAACTAGCGGGTAAGGCCAAGCTAGTCTCGAAGAAGCTTGGTGTGCTCAATAGACCGAGGCAGTATTTCACCCCGGGGCATCGCCTGCTACTTTACAAGGCGCAAGTTCGGTCCCATATAGAATACTGTTCTCATCTTTGGGCGGGGGCACCCCAGTACTAGCTTCTCCCTCTGAACTGCATTCAACGACGAGCTGTCCGAATTGTTGATTGCCCTGTTGTCTCGTACCGGCTGGACTCTTTGGCATTGCGTAGGGATCTAGCCTCGCTATGTATTCTCTATCGCATTTATCACGGGGAGTGTTCTGAGGCATTGTTTGGTTTGATCCCCGCCGCATCTTTTCGCCATCGTTCCACGCGAAAACTTTTGCATCCCCATCACATAGAGGGTTGGCAGTCAACAACTGTGCGATTCACCCGTAATTTTCTGCCCCTCACAGCAAAACTTTGGAATTATCTTCCGGCGGCGGTATTCCCGAACCGATACGACCTTCAAACCTTCAAGAAACGAGCGTACTTCTTCTTAAAAGGCCGGCAACGCACCTGTGACTCCTCTGGTGTGGCGGGTGTCCATGGGCGGCGCCGATCGCTTACCATCAGGTGATCCATCGGCTCGTTTGCCTCCTATCCCATAAAAAAAAACCCTAGCGCCACCATGACATGTAATCAAATACTTATATTTATACGCGAGAAAGAAAGCAAAATAATTTTACGATTCATGATTAATTAAAAAAGGTACGATCTATCTTGTTCAGGGCAATTTATGAAGTTCGCTAATTATATGTTTAAAGACTTATGTTGGACGAACTATCTATAAATCCATAGCTGATACGGGTAGGATGAAAATATTTTTTTTTGAGCGTCAGTCTCAATCAGATAAGTCTGGTGAACATCAAAAACAGTTTTTACATTTTTGTTTCAAAATCTTAAAGAGTTCACACAAACCATCCTACAAAACTGTATAATTCATATAGTTTCGGAAGAAGACACGTTCAGATAAACAAACGAGGCGGATCTGTGGATCTTTTTTGTCATTACGCGTGTGTCATAATGTCTAACCTAACCTATGTGAGTCTATTTAAAATAGTACAGTGCTAACTGTTAGCCGACTCTCAATATGTGGGTGACCAACAGAGTTCAAAACTAATTACTCATATTTAAAGTCAAAATCATTTATTCCAACTAAACCATAAATTGGTACTTTTGAAACGTCAAAATAGAAAAGTAGTCTGTCAGTCTGTTCCTCAGTGAAGCTAGGTGCTCATTCCAAATTGTAGATTCGAATGGCGAAGAACGAGAAAGAAATTCCATCGTTACTCTTTGAAAAAAATATTTGTTTTACAATTTCACTTATATAACATTTAGTATACATTATTGTACCCTTACGTGAGAACAATGCAGAGACAAGTTGTAAAAATAAAAGAACAAATGATGGGATTTGTCGTTTCGAAGATGGCGCTCACGTGGTGGTAGGTAACATTATCTAACGAGGTAGGGCTCAGTTCGCAGCTCAAATTGGTTACACGTGATGACGTTTGCACGATAGCTCATAAGGTGTAAAATGTGAGCTGGATGAACACAATTAATTGAGTAGCAGTGGTTGCAGTGGGCGGCGGTGATGTGAGCGGAGCGAGCGCCGCGCGACATGGCGGACGACAGCACTATCATCGAGGGGACTGTCAAGTTCCGGGACGGGAAGAAGGTAAGCACAGCGACACTTATTTACGGGAACCCTCCTTCTCGAGCGTCGTAATCCCGGCCTCCAGCTTCCACAAGTATCCCTCGCTGAGCTGTGGCTGACAAAGGTCATAAAACGTGACTTAATTACATAATATATAGATGGTCTCTGGTGGATTGGGACTCAATTTACAAACACGCCATTATGAGCCATTTTGGAAGCTATTAAAAAGTCAGGGATTTGTTTCAGTAAAATGGAAATGTTTGTTTGTTTGTGAATGTAAAGTATTTATTAAGCTGTTGAGTCAATAACGATAATAATATAGTGGTTATATCCTGTATGCGTTGAGTAGAGAGTGAAGTGTGCGTGTTGTCCGCAGTGGAAGTCCCGGTGGTGCGTGATGCGCAAGCTGTCACCGGTCGCAGGTGAGTCGCCGCCTGGTGCAGCATACACGCAGGCGAAAATATGCGCGTAATTTATTTTGTTGTGGCGACTAACACTTAAACTAATTGAATTTTTTCCTCAGACAAAAACAAATCATTAACTATTGCTTTGTAATACAGTAATATATACATTAAAATACTTCGAATTGATTTGACGATACCTACCTACCTATATTTTGCTATAAGTTTTGAAGTAATCAACATGCTATCTAACATTATACAATACATATTGTATTCTGACGTTACAACAATGGTCACTTTTAATTTTTCAAAGAAATATTTAAAAATATTGACATAAGTAAATGCGTACTACGAAGGTACGTAGTTTTCATGTTAAATTATTGCGATGAATAAGTAACATCCACCAATGAATTAAGTAGGGACCCAGTAAAAGTTTATAGTTTGTTTATAATTAGCTACATCTTAACAATTGCAAAAGCGCCCACTAGTTGGTGAAGCACAGTGCGTGCCGCGCCGTGGGTGGCGGCGCCGCGGCTCACTGCGGCCTCTGTTCTCGTGACGCGACTAATGTCTACTTCCGACATCTTACTGCCCATAAATTTGTATGCGAGTAGTACTACACCAAGGATGCGGCGCGTGACATCAGCTCTCACACGTCGTCCTTATCCGACTACTCTATAATAACAAGTAAAGCTGTAGCAGCTATATACAATAGTTACTTATATTTTACCGACATTTTGAATAAAGCCCACAACTGAATTATTCCTCTAGCCCTGAATATTTGTGCTAAACACAGTTTTACCGGACTGAACGTCTCTTGCACATATTTCTCTTAACAAGAATTGTAAGTGGGGCAGTGAATGTTTGAGTGATATGCGTGTGTGTGTGCAGATTGCGTACACCTGCAGCTGTACCGCGACTCGAAGGCTCGCTGCGCAGGCGCGGCCAGCAAGGCGTCGCTCTCGCTGCAACACTACCTTGGCAGTGAGGCCGGGTTCACGCTGGACAAACACTCCAACACGCTGGCGCTCGTCTGCCGGGACCTGGTCGCCATCCTCGCCTTCGAAACGCGAGAGCGCCTCATCCAGTGGCAGGTGAAAGTTAGCGCACACCTGGGCGAGCCGCGCCACTACCTCGTGCTGGTGGGAGGCGCGGGGGGAGCGGGGGGCGCGGGCAACAAGCGCCTGCCGGCCGGCCCGGCGCGCCTGCACCTGCACGAGCGCCGCTTCGCCCTCACTGCCGGTGTACCGCCTCGACTGCTCGGCATATGGGAGCTGCCGCACCTCAGGTGAACATAGTTCTTGTTTTGTTGTTGATCTGTAATTTCCCAGTGCCTATGTATATATAGGTAAATAAAATATATATTTATCTTTCGAAATAATAGAAACACAAAAAAGAGAGAATGAGTAAAGTTGTACAATACATTGGTGTTCGCATGTAGACGCTACGGTGTAGTCGAGGGCAGATTCTGCTTCGAAGGCGGCTCGCACTGTGGCAAGGGCGAAGGACTTCATGTGCTAATTACTGACCAGGCCAAGGAACTGGCGCGTGACTTTGATTTGGCCTCGCAGGGTCGCCTTTCACCAAGGAGAAGGCCGAATAATTTTAAAAATAGCGAAGGTTAGTAAATATTTGTCAGAATCTATTATTAACATTGTCCTTTTTATATAATTGTGGATTCAATTTTAAATTGTAGGTGCAGAAAGTCCAAAATCCCATAAAGCATACCGGCCAGATACCAGGCTCTCTGAGCTAAACACAATAGACCACTCACTGCCGCCCTTAGACCTCCACAATTACGAAGAGGGCTGTGAAGAGTCAGGAGGCATCTCTCCGTATTGGCCCTCTGCAGAAAGGACGAACTTTCAAGACATGGGTCATGGTGACACCGCGTCAGTGAACGAGACGGTGGAGGAGGCGGCCTCGTGGACCGGAGTAAGCAACGTGACGCTAGAGAGATGCATGAGCTGCATCTCGAAGCTAGGGGCACTGTCACGGTCTTCTACGGCGGCGCTAACGCCTGGCGCTAAGCACTTTAACCCAGCGTGGACTATGGAACCTGTTCACGAAACCCTTCCTACAGAACCCGCAGAGCTCACTCAACATTGTGATATTCTTCTTAGTGCAACCGATAAGACTGACGACGCTTGCCATTGCCCGACATGGCCTGAGCGGCCACCGGAGAGACCCCCCAAGCCCACCCGACTAGAGCTTAACCTCAATAGGAAACCGGTGCCTCTCTGCCGCTGTTCTCATAGCGTGCCAGATGACAAACCCTGCAGAGTTGGACCCTACGAAAACTATGATGTACCCAAAGTTCCGCACCAAGATGGTGAGTATTACGATACACCGAAACGACTCAAAGAGTGTTTAACTAGCGAATTATTTAAAGTTACTAAAAGTTCAACGTCGAATGCAGTCATTTTAAAAAAACCCTGCGGCTGTTTACTCAAGTTTGGCAAAAGAAGAAGAGAACCAACGATAGTAGATTCTGAAGAAAACTTTCAGCCAGCTAACTGTCCCTGTCAGCGGGTAACTGACTGGGCAAACAATTGGATCAAGTTACCATACTGCAGAAAGAACACAGTCTCCAGTGACAATCTGGTGCCTAACAAAGAAAATGTAACGCCTAACAGTAGTGATAGATCCGCACTTTATGCTACAATAGACTTGTCAAGGAAGACTCGAAGAAAACAGAGGCCTTGTGACCGGCATCTTGATGCACCCGAGAGTGAGTCACTTCGAGGCTTAACTAGTTCTGCAGAAATTGATGACGGCCCATTGGCCAACTATGAGAATCTTAGTTTTGCCTTATCGTTGGAGCACTACGAAAATGCCAAAGATTTGTTAAGAAAGGTTGGGGTCACGCAATCAGAGCTGGATGCAATTAGTGCTAATTTAAATCCTAACTCATTTGTTTCAACAGATGCCAGTCTTTGTACAAAATGTGGGCACGCACAACAACAACGTTTTAACAAAACCATAGCTCGAGACGATGTAGCTGTTGGTGCGAATGATGATTATTTGTTGATGGCACCCGATGCCAGTAACAAATTGGAGCAAAGTAAACCATTGCCAGCAGGTTATACTCCGATGTCTCCGATTGGAGGTTTTGCGTTTAATACTCTAAAACATCCTGCCAGGAGTCCTATCAGTAGGCTACTCGAAGAAAAATCAGCGAGTAACCCCACATTGTGTGAAGAAAGCAGGCGGTCGGGTGCAACCGACGCTGATGCGGCGTGCGCTGTCAGCACCGTCACTGAGCGACCTGACCGAATTGAGTATAGAAAACGTTCGAGCTCTGCAGACTCGTCACGATTCCTTGAAGACGTGAAAGAATTTGACGGAAGCATCGGCAGTCAGGGTTCCACATCCTCTATTGAAACACTGCGTAATATCGCAGTCGATGGGCGGCCTTCAACACCGTGTAACTGCACAGTGGATAACAAGCATTCAGATGCAGACAGCTCAGAAGCATCTAAAGGAGCACGTAGTAGGCTACCACCAGCTAGGCGCTCGTCTTCCGTTCCTGGCAAGGCGGGAGGGAACAGAGACTCGTCGAGTTCTAATGACTCGGGCGTGTCAAGCTGCTCATTGCGCCGAGGCGAGCTGTTTGAGTTGCCGCTTACGACGGCCGCAGCGCGGCGCCACTACCGCAGCGCGCGACGCGCGGCCGCGGGCGCCGGCACCTCGCTGCCGCGCCGCAGCCGCTCCACCGACCCGCTGGGAGACGTCGCCACTGCGCAGAGGGAGCGTGTACCCGCCAAGTCTTCCTCTGCTGAAGCTGAGGTGCCCGTCCTCACTGCTAAGCCGCTTCGAGGTAAAGTTCTAATAATAAATCATTTTCAATAACATCCAGCCCCAGAAACACAAGTCGAACTTTTAGATGCAATCTTTATTTTTTTTTGGTAAACGATTTCTAATTTGTTTTATACAATTAATTGTGGAAATTATAATCTTATCCGTTTTGAATATTGAATTTTTCTGTATATTTGTAATGGTTTTTACAGGGGTGATGGACACCCACAGTACGTCCAGCGGTACCTCAGACATGTCGGACTACATCGAGACTCTGTCTATATGCTCTTCCCATTCGTCTACTGATACTCCTATCACCATGAGGTAAGTATTCAGGGACAAAGCAATCTTAAAGCAAGTGAATAAAGAACAGATTAGAATGCAAGGTGTTGGCGTGTTGCAGGGTGATGCGCCAAACGACGAGCACGCTGCGGCCGCGCTCGGGCAAGGAGTACGGCAGCCTGGACCCGCGCCTCGCGTCCGCCTACCGCCACCCGCACCACTACACCAACCTGCCCTAGACAACGTCGCCTTCTCCTCTGAAGCACGGCGCAATATTGGAACTGCCTCCATTCGCGTTACATGTTGCCGTTCTGGTGCGGTGGACATGGTCTCGTATTGCGTGGCCGGGCGTTGCTTGTGTGGTTACTCGAGGAGTCGAGTTTGTCTGTGTTGTGTTGCCAGTCGCGGCCGCGAGCGGCGCTGCCGAGCTTACTCCTCGACTGTTGTGATCCGTCCATGGGCTGCGCTCGCTGCGGCGGATGTACCGGCTGGCGCGTGCCGCGGCCACTGACACAGCGTTGTATAAATGTAGTTACCTTCACATGGAAACTGAACGAATTACAAGACAGGTGAAATAATGACCTAAGTATGTTAATAAAGTTCGCTCGCTACCAGGCAGCAGTGGGCGAGGCGCTGTGGCCGGCTGGCTGGGCCGCTCTGTACATACTCTACACATTCGTAGTTTGCTATGGTTCGACTAGGACGAAGTAAATGTATATTAAATATTATTACTAAAGTAATTGATATACTTATAAATTTAATCTCTACAACGACTCTCTTGTCTCTACTTTGTTACGACGATGTAATATTTTGATATTCGGAGTTTAACTGGGTGTCTCTCAGTAAGCAATAAGCAATAAGGAGCTGCGCACACAGCGCGGGGCATTGTCTGCGAGGCGACGCGCGCGCTCCGCCTCGCTCCCGCTCCCTCGCTCCCGGAGCGGAGCGGGTTGGGGCGGGGCGGAGCGAGCGTGCGGGCGAAGACTGGAATTGTAAGCAGGTTGTTTAGGTATTACGCTAGCAATGAATTTATATAATAAAAATAATGTTAATATACTTGGAATTTCCGAATAAAACGAAGAATAACTAATTGTTTGTTTATTTGGTTGTCCTTTTGCTACCATTATCCCATAATATGTAAACGACTCGGTGTGACCGTTGAGCTCAGGCTGGCATCGAGTAAGAAGCGCCGCACAGCGAGCTCTGAGCACGCGTGCGGCTCATGGGAGACTCGTGCTCACTGTGGCTGGTCGAGCACGGCACGCGAGGAGGCACGGCCCAGTCGCGATGGCCGTGTGAATAGAGCGTTATCGTGCAATAAATGCGTAATAAACAAGTAATTGAACGGTATGTGTGTGATATTTGTTAATCCTATTAACTGATAAAGATTAATGAATCGGTCGTCGGGCGCGAGCACCTGTTCCCCGGCTCGACAGCGCACTAGCCGCGGCCGGCGCTAGCCAACGACCCTTGCAAAATGACTGAGGTTTACTCAATATCGACTGCTGTCACTCAGTTAAGATAATAGGACACATAGTTCCTACTAAAAATAAATTATTTACAACTGCGACTTAATTAAGTAAAACATGTATGATTTCATAAATCTTTAATTCGAAGTCGTGCTCAGATTCTAAGCTACAACTTACGTCACACTGCCTGGCCAGATGAAGTACCTACTAAAGGCTATCAGTGCCAAACATATTACACGCAGCGTGTAGTGTGTGTGTTGCTGTCACGTAGTCACCGCGTATCTGTGAGCCATCGCTCAGGGTTGCCACATTACCTGCTCATTATACTACAAATGAATTATTCAATAACTCGTTAGGTGACGTGCAAGCATTATATTACAATGAAGTCATTTACAGTTGTTGTGCCTATTTAATTGGTTATAATTCAAACCTTGAAGCCCAGAAAATGGACAGATAAACAGTAAAGTTTGTGCAACCCTATTTTTGTTTTATCTATGGATCGCTCGATGTTGCATGATAGCGTCGTGATGGCGAATACACACCCGCTACTGAACATTGGTGTGTCACAGATAAGCTGTGAGTCTCAAACAAAAAACAAAAGTACTGTAGGAAACATTTATCGGAGACTATCTTAATTGCCGTCCTTAATATTAATCGGCTCAACACATCGTATCAAGTGTGACGTCAATGTGGTTCATTGCTTGCGAGCGTGTGGGAGAGCACAGTGCACGCGCACGCACTCCGTCCCTGGCTGACCAGACTCCGTCCTGGAGCCTGGCTTGCACGGGAGCTATCTAAGAAATAATTGATTGATGAGTCATTATATCAATTGTAACATCTAGAACAAATGCAAAGTTCAGAGCTCGATGACATGAATACTGCACCTACACCAGTAATATTGTCATTGTATATCAAATTAAATTGTCGCCGAAGATAACAACTATAAACCTCTTCTCCGTACACAGTGAGTTACGCGACGGCAGTAGTATACATAAAGTGATACTTTTTTTTCTTCAGGGCGAGGCAATGGTATTTGCAATAATTGCTTTCTTCGACTAGGTCTACAGACTGTGGTCACTGTGATTGTTACTAAATTTCCTTTCAATCGTGGTATTTAGACACACAATAAAAGAAGAATAGGAACACCAACGCCGGCGTTCGCTTGGTTTTGATGAATCAACCAACTTGGTTATAATGTGAGTGTTGTTCAGCTTACTTGTGTATTGACAGAAAGATACGCTCACACTCACAATAATTAAGCATCGCGTTTATCCGTTAAGTTAATAATAGCCACAAAATTACTGAAGAATAGTTTCCGTAAACTGAAAAGTTAACTTCATACGAAATAATTATGTTATAGTTAAACAGAAGTTTAGCAAGCTGGGGAGAGAGGGGAATCTGTGCAATTTACGGGAAACCTTCTGCCCCCGCACTGGATATATTGGAATGATCTTTCGGCGGCGGTATTCTCGAACCGATACGACCTTCAAACCTTAAAGAAACGAGCGCACTCCTTTAAAGGCCGACAACGCACCGGAGACTCCTCTGGTGCTGCAGATGCATGGGCGGAGCCGATCACTTACCGTGATCCGTCTGCTCGTTTGCCTCCTATTTCATAAAAAAAACCTTTAATTACTTGTGTTCTGACGGTTAGATATCAGGCATTATCAATGGTTATCAGTAATCGTGTTGGAAGACAGATACACCGACAAAGATAAACAAATGGTACATCTGCGATTTCAGCAATAAAACTGATAGTAGCGATACTCATCCGACAGTCATTACGTATCTGTGCTGTGTAATCTGTTCATTGCTTCCGCTGCTTAACGAGTTAATGAGGCGCTGCGAGTGCTGGCCCGCGCCGGCACGCGCACAAACATTCGCTCTTACGGGTTCAATGTCGTCTGGCGTCTAGCAACGCAATGTCTTTCACTAGGCTATTGAGGGAGGGATGTTAAAAAACGCAATAATATGGCGGTGGAAGCTACTGAGGTGGAAGCTACTGCTCAAGTAGGCGGTGCTCCGCGGTATCTGTTTTTAACTCTACTGGGGCAAGTGTGATCAACGTAATCAAGAACGTATATCACTCAAAACAACTCAAAAATATATCAGGAAAGATGTACTTGTAAGGAAACGCAGGCCGCGTTAAGTTTGTGCGGGAGTCCGCCCTCAGCACCTCAGCTACGGGGCGCGCGATTGAAGTTTGCGACAATTTGGTTTCTTGTTCAGAAAATAAAGTACTGACAAGGTGTGGTGTGCTCCTAGCGAGTGTATCACGGGCCCGTGTCACGTGTCGCGCGGTTAAATAATTGCTGCAACGATAATGTCCCAACGTTGTGCTGGAAATTAATATAAAGCAGTGTGCGTTGCGCAAAGCTCACAGAATAAATTAGCGAAGTGAGCGCCGCCGCCGTACTAGCAGTGTGAGCACTACTAGCGCGCGAGTGGGCGCAGTGAACGCTGCACCTAATTTGTTTATCTCACAGAGAGAAACTCGTTAAAAACGCGAGGGATTTTGAAATATTAATGTAAACTCTTTTACTGCAAGTTTTGCTATCTGAACCGGATCACGCATAATATTGACTTTTAATTATTAATTTATGCACGTTGTAGCGGTCTGGAGCTTAAGACAGCATAGACATGCAGTGAAGGACAAATTCGTGTAAAATTGGGACTAAATATTTCAAATTATGCGTATAGTAGTAATTTGTGTTCGAGTGGTGATTAATGCGCAAACCTTCTTCGTGTGAGAAAAAGCGTGTGCGCTGCAGTGACCACCTATAGGATGAGGATCAGAGGAATCAAACTATTTTATGTAATTAAATAAGGTCATTATCAGTTGTTGCTGTCCAACTTAATCTGTGTTTGCCAGGGTGACACGTGGTGGTTGTGTGCTGGCAGACTCATTACATCTCGTATGCTCTCAATTTTTTTCTAGAAAACTAAGAAACGCATTTTCCCATCATTGTGTCATTTATAGTAACGGTAACATTTGTTGATAACATCATAGATTACAACACCTAGAAAACAAATTACCAAAAACTAAAAGATTCATTTATAGTTTGATCAGGAGCCACGAAAAAATGACAAGTAATTAGATGTTCTCGGGCGAACACAATTAGCACAAGCTCCTCGAGATAGCACACATTAATTGCTCAAAGTGTAGATACATTGATCCATTACCTCGCCTTGTGTGTCAGGGTGTCAGTACGACAGCTCTGCGTAGTGCACGTGATACCTGATATCTATAAAGACTTCCATGTTGACTTACTGATAGTTACTTGCGTAACTGTATGTGGAGATTTGTTTAAAGCGTTAGCGATTGCAAAATCTATTGTGTGATTAACGAGTTCATCATTAGATACTAGGGTCGTTCTGTAGTCTGAATACAAACGTGTTAGACAAGAAAATGAAATCTAAACTGGAATCTGTGTGAGCTGTGACGGGACAGCAGCACGGGTGTAAATAAATAAAGGGCGGCGCACATTGGTATTCCGCGGCGCGAGGCAGGAGGCGCGCGGCGCGACGCGGCGCGACACTGCGCGGCAGATAACGCCAGTACATTTACATACATTGTTATTTCGCGCGCGTCACGTACTCGATAGATTTTTATGCTAAGCAGCTCCACTACGACATTTTGACGTCTTAAACGACGCGACATTTGTGACCTGCATTACTGCTCGTGGCTTGCAGAGATTGCCAGATCTTACGAGTTTTATTTCCCTAGGAACTTGTAAAAGACCATAGAAAGAAATATTTGTGAAAAATACTCAGCAACTAAAACCCCTACCTCGTGGTTGCTCTTGTCAATCAAATGCTTCAATGAGCAGGTGTCATGGTGTTTCTGAAGGTGGAGCTCACCAAGCGCTGATCCTCACTCTTGATAAGTGTAGTACTTGTGGTTGGCGAAACAGAACGGGGGAGGGGTAGTTGTCTCGTGAAGGTAAACTATATTTGTTATAGTCTAGGTTGGCAAACAAGCAGGCAGATTACCTGATGGTAAGCAAAAAGAGCCGCCCATGGACATTGGCAACACCAAAGGAGTTACAAATGCGTCGACGACCTTTTAGGGATAACGGTTTCGGATATTTAAGGATTGCGTAGGGATGAGAGGAGGGTGGGGGATTGGACCTCGGGTTCCCTCACTGACACGGCGAAACACATCGCTTTGGTTATTTCATGCCGGTGTCCTGTGTGGCAGTGGTATCACTCCTTAAATATGAAATCAACATTTGCCGCAACCCGCCTTAGACTAGAAAAAGGAACACGTTGGTTTAGCAAATTTTCGATCGATTAAAATCGTTTTTGTTTTTAAACTTACTTTATATATTAAGTGAATAAATAAAGGCGCTATGTACTAGCATGGCGCCTATATTATATGTAGGTATCGTATAGGCGTTGAACATTTTGCGCACAGATAATATTTAACATTCGGATTGCAGAGGGCACGCGGCGGGCGGTGGCTAACGACTTCCGTTTCCGGCGGCGGCGGACACCGCTACGCGGCACGCGCTACGGCGTAGCTCTCGCTACGAGCGCAGCCACTTTGTTGAATAGCCATGTCGGAATGAAAGTTGGAATTATGAGTCTATTTTGTAAAATACGAGAATTTTTATTACTTTTCCAATGTTATAACGAACAATGATGCGCTCGCATCGCTCAGAGTGGCGGAAGTTCCTGCTGTCACTCGTCTCTCGAAGTGCATCTCATCGAATACAATACATACTGCCCAGGGAAATGCACTCATCAACATTTTTTTAAATAATCAATTGAATATTGAATACTAAGGGATAAAACTATATTCAATACTAAGGGACGAAAACAATTTATATATGACAGTTGCACATTGTATTTACATACATATTGGCGTATGGAAAGGCACTTAAACATTTTTGTCTGAGTATTAAAATTTTAATGGCGCGCTTTTATCACCCACAGCCAAATCTCCAAACAAAAAAGTGTCTTCGTCGTGAATCTCAGTCGTCGTGTAAGAGGAGCGAGCACCGGAGAGGGGACACTGAATATTTATGCAGCTCGCGAGTGACGCGACAACTTCCCTCCATGAATACGACAATTGAAATTACACCGAGCTACGAAACAATTTTGTTATTCAAACGCCACGCGCGCTGAGCGGACCACGTGCGGCCACGGAGGTGGGAGGGATACAATCTAATCAAAACAATATAGGCTGGAGTTGAATATAAACAGAGCGTTAGAAATGAGAGTTAACGGCGAGTGGCGACAAGCGCGATACTAGGTGTGTGGCAGGTACGCGTCTCGCTGCACTGGTGACGAAGACAGTTTAGTTAAACCTATCTATACTTCGACAGTACATATAAACAACAAACAATAACTTGCTTACCGAATGTTTCTTATTGACGTCAAAAACACAACAACTATTTTAATGTTATCAAAGTGGGCGATTCTTTTGAAGCATTCTTTGACTCACTCGGTTGCCGAAATCCCTTCTAGTTTAGGGTTATCCCTATCGGGTGTAATCATCCCTCTGGCGTTCTCCCTCCCGGCCCCGCACCTCCTCTTCCCGCGGCTTATCGCGCTACACAAGCGGGAGATTGCGAGGCCGCGGGCCGCAGGGCAGCCGCGGCACATGATGCACGATAACAATGGACTTCAAATAAAAAGTGAAGTTTTACTGTACACGCGCGCCCCGCACTGACACACTGCCACTTATTGATGAGCAAAATTTATTTGTTGCAACACATACCATGACTGTTTCCTTTTTCTTGGAAAGTCACGCAGACGAAGAAGGATAAACGAAGAATGAAATTTAGATAGTAGAGTTTAGAAAGCTATTATTGTGCTATATTTTATGAAATGTGAGAAAGAAGTCAATTCATTAGTACGCGTGTTAGGCTTCATCAAATATGTCACAGTCGTAATTTTTTCAACTCAAACATGCTCTTAATTCTTCTTTTTACAAATGTGGTGTAATTGCTAACAGACTTCTCCAACCTCTCCAGGAAAATGTTACTGTTTCATTTCAGTCTTGTTTTTATTTGCAATAAATACCATTTACTTGTAGTTTGTGAACAAGAATAGTTTTATTTAAGCGGACAATCATCAAAATTGTATTATTAATTTCGATAAATTTGTAGATTTCAAGCTATTTGCTAGTTCCAAAGTGTAGATCCCTGAAGGAGAACGAACAAGAACCTCCATCGTTACTTTTCTCCAATCAGTTTCTCAATCAAATGCTTTTTTAGTTCTGGGTGGGGGAGAGCTTGTATCAGACTCTTACCGATTAAACACAACGTTTCAATGTTTAGGAATCTGTTTTTTTTTTTTTTTTTTTTTTTTATTTAATATCTCGGCAAACGAGCAGACGGATTACCTGATGGTAAGCAATCAGCACCGCCCATGGACACTCGCAACGGAGGAGTTACGAGTGCGTTGCCGACCTTTTAGTGATTAGGGATTTGGAGATTTAGGGATTGAGGAGGGATTGGGGAAGGGGAAGGATTGGGCCTCCGGTAACCTCACTCACACGGCGAAGCACAACGCAGTGGTTATTTCACGCCGGTTTTCTGTGAGGCCGTGGTATCACTCCGGTCGAGCCGACCCATTCGTGCCGAAGCATGGCTCTCCCACACTTAAAATTATGAATTTTTATTGAAAAAAATAATTGATAAATTAAAAATATAATATTAAGTGCATTATATAAGTCCTCCTATCTGCAAACAACTCCAAGTTAGTCCAAGTTGTACTGTCCGTCGGAAGCAAAAAGACTAATCTCGAGAGTCCATCAAATGTAAATCGGTTGGAGGGACAACAACCCGGCAGCGGGCTTAGACAACAAATAAAACGTTAAGAGCAATGAATAGATTAACTGCGGGTTAGTGTTTGGCCTGTATAATTGACAAAGTTTATGGCGCGCTGGAGCCGTGTGCTTGAACGCAGCAGCGCAGATAAATTATTTTATTGTACTTTTGAGGATTTCACAAGAAGGCTGACATGTTATTAGTGAAATGATGTTGCAAGACAAATCTGTAGGAGGATAACAACGTAATTCAAATATTTCTCAATTTAAGTGTTAACTGTCCAGGTGAACATGGAGGTTTTTATTACAGCAACAGACAAGACATGACAAGTTTGACAAAAATGACCAGTACTCCAACTTGTTAATCCACTGACAAAAGCCTTTGACCTAGAGCTTGTGCTCTAGGTCAAAGGCTAAGATATGGGGACCGCACGCCCTGGCAGCGGGTCTCGCTCCGAGTGCCCCACGACGCGATGCATGTTCCCACGAAATAGCTTTTATCTTTGAAAACAAACACTTTTTAATATTGACCCGTTTATCTGATTTTAAGCAATCGGCCATGGACGTCCGCAACACCAAAGTAGTTATGAGTGCATTCCCGACGTTTTGGGTATTAAGGTTTTGGATATTTAAGAAATGAGGAGCGATGGGGCAGAAGAAGGATTGGCTTTGGGTAAGCTCACTCACTTGTCTTCTCTGAGGCCGCGTTTTGCCGATCCCTTCATGCCCAAGCTTGGCTCTCCCACGCATTAAAATTTGCATTAATATAATTTTAAGTATATGGTTGCAGTTATAGGTCAGCGTTGAGGTTCTTGCAATAACAACAAATCATCAGTTAGAAACTGTGCTGTACGATGAGACACATAATGACGGAACAGAAACATAACCATTTAAGACATATATTTAGAATTTTACATGAAAATACATATACACGTGCACACATACACACACACACACATGAAATTCATTCATAAAATATATGTACGGATTGCGTATTTCATGTCGCGATTTCAGACAACCGAAATAGAGACAGTGCTGCCACTATAACGGACTCTTTACAGAATATCAACAACTTTACCGTCAACCGACAAGTGTAATGTTTATGTTTGAATTAGACGATGTTTTTTCTAAAACGTTTTAATTACTCAGTACAAATAAAAAACAAAAAAAAAATAAAGTTTTTGTATCTTTATATTATTTTCACAGCACAGCAAGCCATTAAAATTGAGTCTATTTTAAAAACATTAAAAGCATAGATGTGATGTTTTCATAACCATAAGTAATAGTAAGTCAATTGAAATAAGGTTAAATTCAAAAAGTACATATTACTGGATCCCTAGTAGGTGCAACGTTTTACGGAATTCAAGCAGATCTTCTGTCATGCTTCTTGTCAGTGGCAGAACGCACTACGTATCAATTGGAATCAATTGTCGGGCATCTGCATTGCGATGCGATAAATCTGTTGGATGTGGCGCGGGGTCGGGGTGCGGGGTGCGGGGCCCGGGAGGAGGGGAGGGGGTGTTTACTAGCATACAGCGAGACGTAAGTGAGTGATGTGCAGCGAGCGGTGTGACTGCGCGGGAACATGGCCGCCAGGTGCAGCTGGCGCGGCCGCTGGCTGCGTGTCACAGCGCGACCAGTGTTGGTCTGGTGTATGTGTAGCTTGGTGCAACGCCGGACGGTCGCCTACTTTTAATTGCGATAACATGTGCTACCACGTTCTTGATCGGAAGCGCTGTCACCTAACTTCACAACATAGGGACTTAAGAACCAAACAGCATGAAAAAAAAAAATGCTTTTTAAAATAGCAATTTGGTTTTTAATGAGACTTCTATTCAACTAAGTATTATAATTTGTCGTGTTGATAATAGTTGTGAAATATTAACCTTCCTAGAATTTCACGGCGTCAGATTGATAGGAGTATTATGTATTACAGTGCTGTTGATAGCAAACAATTAAATATGTATAGTGAGCGACAGACGGCGCTCTGCGCGGTGTAAATACTTAATCACTCATATCTTATGCATAAAGATACACAGGAGCATCGGTCGAGGCGGAGAGACGCGGCGTGGCAGGGCACGTCGCCGGGAACATTACGACGTACGAACCTATGTGTAAGCAGTAGTACTGGTAGCGTCCGCGCGTACATAGTATGGCGGCCTCACTGCACTAACACTGTAGCGACCTCCCAAAGTAGCGCATTGTTCGCGCTCTCATGTAACTAACCTGGTGTTAATATTTAAACGAGCTGCGGGAGCCCCGCTGTTTGACTTCACCGATATTAAGTTTGTAACGTCGAAGGTAAACGTTTCCCAATAGTTGCGTCGACAGGCTGTCCTGGTCCCGTGGGCTCTCTCATTCACGTGATCTATTTTTGTTATTATGTTCCCCAGCATTTGTTCCTGTATCGTATTTTACAAAGTAACATTTAAATATAGGCCCAAATCTATAATATCAATTTGTGTTGTAGTGGAATTGAATCCAGGATACGTTGCACCGCCGGGCGCTTGGACTTTGCGCTAGCAAAGTAGTCAAATATTTTTTTTATGTTAACTATTGCAGTTATAGCCACCACCAAGCGCAACCGTGTCGACTCGTTAATCCATTGAGCACGTTGAACATCTGTTCGCGCTAGTGGCGACGTCTGTGTGATGTCAAGAGCAGGCAGAAGTACTGAGGGAGACACAGAGCCAACCAAAGTGGGTCACAAATCAACAATTGAAACTGACGCCTGTTCGCAAAGCACAGGAAATGACCTCGATTTACATTAAAATTTAACGAAACGGTTTGACTCGGGGGCTGTAGCGCACGCGGGCGGCCGAGGGCTGAGGCAGGGCGGGGGGGGGGGGGGGGAGGGGTTGCTTAGCTCATAATCACAGTTACCATAAACTAAACTTTATTTCATCATACGGACTTCATTAAACGTTTGCACCCACTGACAAAATATTCGGATGACTGCACCGAATAAGTTTTATGTTTTTGCAATTAACACAAATACACGCAACTTGAGCTAGTCTAAGTTATTCGCATTGCGCTCGACAATATTATTATTACTGTACTCAATACGGCTTTCGACATTTCAATCATGAGATGATGATCTACTAAGATTACGTTTCCTTCTCTTTTCGATATGACATTACATATATATGTATACTTATAAGTATTTACTTGAGTAAGTATAGGTATACATTCTTGTTATCTAGCAAGCTACTATATTATAAAACAGAGATCATTGTGTTAGGATTTGTTGTGTGTTGTCGTTGATGTTAATAATTATATATACTGTACTTTAAAATAAATGCCTTTGATGTAAAAAGATTAAATGAAACTAGATCCTTAATTTAGTTTCTTTGACGGAGCAGTACAAGCTCTTCCTCACTGCACGACACTCGTGAGAAGTTGCTAAATAATTCTCTGTGTGTCACTGGCCGGCCCCTCCGAGTGAGTGACCGGCGTGTGTTGCTGCAAGTATCGCTGCACTGTCTTACACTCTGTTTATTTGCCTAATTGTCTCAGAACACACTAATATAACGTAAACACACACACATGTACATTTGCGCGTAGCTTGACACAGGTAATGCGCATTGTTGTATGTTGACTGCTATGTCACATCACTTGTTACTACTTGCTATAAATACGTATCATAATTTTGTGACTATCTAAATAGATTTCAAGAGTCGGTCATCATTAAGAAACGACTGTAAACAATAAACGTCCCGCAGCACCAACCTGCTGAGCGCTGGCTCTACTTACATAAATGTACGTGAACATAAAATGGGCCGAAATTACTGTCAAACCTGGCGACGTCGCTCAGCTCCGTTTCTTTGACGCTCGTCGTAATCAAATATAACATGAAATCGCGTTACCCCCAGTACAAACACGGCGGACCTCGATTCCCCCGCACACCAGCACGGCTCGTCTTAGAAAGTATCAAATATTTTGAAATAATTGAAGTCACTCGACTTGTTGTAAGTTGGGCTTGTCAATTATTTTATGCCAAAATATTTCTTTTGCATGTTGCTACAAACGGACAAATACAAAGGGTTCAATTATCTCTAAAGAAAACTTTTAATTGATTAAAGGATTGCAAGTTATAGATTTCAGTGCAACCAGCTTGCACTCGCAGGTTAGGCACGCCATACCGTGCTGGTTGCCCTGCACAGCGGTGCGGTGTTCATATCAAAGTTTGCCCAAAGAGTTCATCAAAAAGTTTCGTGTGTTGCTAGATCGTCGCGCGTCGCGTGCACTGTGGAGTGACGCATCATCGTACTCAGACTCCAGGAGCGCAGAAGTTCCACTCTAGATAACATTGCCAATTGTAATAACTTTTATCAGATTAATGATAATGTAGAACACATTAACTCATTAACCAACTTACCAAGAAGGTGGAGGTTCTCGATCAGACAGGGTACGCACTTTTTTCTCCATTGCCATTGTTTGTTGTTGCCATTTAGTCCCAAAAAATCTCTTAGATTGGTTTATACTTTTTATTTATTGCCATTACATTCATTTAATACTTTTCACGATATTGTGCTTATTTACACATCAACAAATTAAGTATTTTTTTGTAATATATATAATTTATTAGGTTTAGAAATAAAATCAATATAAGGGGCAAGACTTTAAAACACTAATAAATTAAAAAAGTCGACCTCCAAAACCAATCTTATATTATTATCATCATATCAATTATAAGTAAGACATTAATGGCTACACTTACACTAACATTGGGTGTAAACCTTCTGTTGCTTATCTCTTGTTTAGCGTCGAATGCTCGGTAACCGAAAATTTTTAACAACCGTGTGCGGGCCGGAGAGGTTCATTAGTGAGCCACACGACGGCGCGGTGTGCCGGAACCTCGCCGCACGGCGTCGCCGCCAGCACGCGCTGCGCCGCGACACGAGCCGCGCTGCGTGTAACTGCGCCAGGCAACGACATGCTTATTTTCCGTAAATAGTTTTGTACTCCCGTCTCAATAGACAATCCAACATTAAAACACCTTAACATTTTATATTTTTTTATGTGTAACTTTTTATTCCCTAATAAATAAAAAATAGAACAATCCAGCAGTGTGTGCTGAGAGCGCTTATCCTCGTGCTCGTAACAATTAAGCGGGTACTTTACAAACCGTTTGCTGCACTGAAGAGTAAAAGAGTATTATTGAACGCATCCCTCATCACCGCTCTCGCTTGATCGCACTTAGAGACAAGAGACGGTTTCTAATAACGTTTGGAGATTCAAGTCGCGCCTCTCACGAAATTGCATTCTTTAGATAACGCACAGTAAGTCAAGTGCGAGTGCGTACAAGCGTTGTGACGTCACGAAACAAAGCCTTTCACAGGTCACCGCGCGACAATATCGAGTGTCGCTCGCGACAAATTGTCGGCACACTGTCGCCGCACTACATTCCTGCGCCGGAATATTATGAGTGTTCCACGAAACGTTCTCGCATCCTCACACAATATGATGACAAAAAGCACAAGTAGTGCAGCGTGCACGCGTGACTCGCTGCATGTCAATATTACGAGGTCTGTGTTTATTGTTGCAGCACGCTATACGACGCGTACAAGGTAAGTCGTGTACAGTGTTTGTTTCGAATAATGTAAAAATACAGCTGTCCACTGACAACAAGCAGGTTACGAGAACATGCAGAGTACAATACTGCTTCTGTTGTACAGTACATGTTGATACGGAGCGCGCGATACTGCGCGGAGGACATTAAGCTAAAGCGTGTCTTCGCTTTGATATGCAAATATTTGAGGGTCCGCGCGGGGAGGGGCGGGGTGGGAGGCAAGGAGGCTCATACGATGTTTTTTCCTTTGCGCCTGTTTACTTCACACTTTTATTGCCATCCAAAGAGTACAACAATAATGTTATTGGGACCTAACACGTGACACACAGCTCGACAAGAATATATCAGGTTTCATTTAACATTTATTTTATTTATTTACCTGCAAAAGTGCATATAAAGTGATAATAATCGACTGTTTTATTTTAGCTCGAAAATAAAAAGCCTATTTGGCGAAATTCGAACTTAATAACTTATATTAAATGTAAATGAAAAATTAAAATATTAAATAAAAAAGAAAATCTAGAAAGGTGATCATTATACCTTAAATGTATAATAGACTGCTAGGCACGATCAATTATAAAGGTCGCTTCTGTGTTGCGTCGTAGCAGTCTAAAATATACACTTCGCAGCTTTGGACCACGTAGCGCTACGCTCGCCGTAGCAAGTCGTAGCAGCTCAGCTCTGCAGACTCCGTAGACTTCGTAGAATATCTTTGATCAGGTAGGCTTGCGTTAGTCAGTAGAATGCGTCAGTCTCACTACCACATACTTTCGTTGTACGCACAGTCAGCGCTGACACGTTATAAATCGCTACACTACTGGTTTAAACAAATGATATGCATATATTTATAATAATAATGCAGCGATTACTATTAAACATACTTTTTCATCCCTTTATATTTTTTCAGTTTAAGTTTTTCATCCCTTTTTTATCCCATTATATTTTTTCAGTTTAAGTTTTTCATCCCTTCTGGCCCTGTGTACAAGATGCTCGCTGTCCCCGCGCTGAGGACACTAATTGCAAACAACGGAACATACCACTTGTACCCACTTCCAGGGATTGCTGTTGTACTGCGAGTACTGATACATCGAGGCACACTCATGTCTTTATTCAATACATCCAGGTCACTTGGGAGTACGCAGCCAATGCTGAAAGAAACAAAACTATATAAAGCTTGCTAATAACTTAATACAGAAACACAATGAATTTGTGTCCTTATAACTACAAAAGTACTTGAAGATAATTTAACGTAGTTTTTAACTGTGATACAGATAACTTAAGAAAAGTATAAGCATATTCTGAACATATAGAAGAAAATAAGTAATATCATGTATATGACCGGACGGTGTTGTGTGTATGGGAGGGGAAGTTAACCCGATCCTTTAATTGAATCTCGGCGCGGCACGGAACGAGGCGCCTAAACATTTTCTTTTCATTTTCCGATCAGCGTGGATGAAAATATTATGAAGCGCAGTGAAGGATGCGCTGCATATGTGGGGGATGGAGAGCTTTTTATAACGAGATTAGCTATTATTGAGAAGTGTACAAGCAATAGCAGTGTCGACACGACTATGGTCAATGGGAAGAGAAGTTTTCTATTTACTTACAAAATAAACAAAAACACTTGAAATGTCTAGGAAATAGTTAGTGGAGCTGTAAGAGTCGGGCCGGGGTGCAAGTAAGTGCTGTATGTGAATCACTTAACCCGCGGTGAGAACAGTCCAGCGCGCCACTACTCGCAGTTCATAAATCTCGCTGTAAGAAGCGCGGCACCGGCAGGGGGGAGGGGGGGGGGAGGGAGCACGATATTAAGACGTACTCGCAATAAAAACCCGCGACTTGCGGCTCATTAATAACGAGCGCACGCCACGCGCCGCGCGGCTTGGGGATACTATATCTAGTATTCGTTGTGTGCTCCGCTGATATAACATATCTTTGTCAGAAAATGTTGTACTTACCTTAATTTGTTTGATACACTTATATTTATCCTTTTTGTGGGTCTAATGCTATGGCAACGATGGTTTAATAAAATAACGTATTACTGTAAACAGCATTGTATTTTAAAATAAAACTGTACTTCAGGGCATTTAATCAGTGAGCACCGATTGTGGAAGCTTATGGAGTGGGTATGATTGGAGCAAGTGGTCATAATCCTGCAGAATGAATGTTTGTTGAACAAACTGCAGCTGGGCAAGCGACGTGGGCTGTGCCAGGCTGTGGCATGTTGTGATGTGTGGTCTGTGCACTATACTGACTTGCACTCTAAGCATGTTTACGTTCAGAGATAAAAATATTCTTAAATAACAAGATGTGGGTTTCAGTAACTAGTTCTTCATAAATCCTGATAGCTTATATATTGTTACGTGCCTGACGTCACGTTCCTGACTATGCGGGCTTGGGTTACGGGATTGGATGAAATGAAACACTAATACCGGTTTTCAGACTTTCTATTGCGCTTAAGTTACAGCGTCCACGGAGTTAAGTTATCGGCGTTCCTCTCCAGCAGAGTCCGGCCGACTGACACAACTTTGCCGTTCACGCTAACTTCACTTAACTGACTGCACTTCACTATTTCACTGCACTTCACTATTTCACTCACTTTTCTTCTTTTTCACTTCTTCCTTTTCTTCCGAATCGCTTTAGACTTAGAACTCAACTGCCAGCGGTGAGCCGCAGTTCCGCTTATATACCCCCGGTCAGGTTCTAGAACATTCAATTTCGTTATTCTTTTTTGATCGTCATGCCTCCAGAACCTTCCAATAATTTCGTTATTCATTTTTATTTATTCTCCTTCTCGCTCCTTAATTTTTCATTACTTTCACTCAAATATTCCAGAAAGTTCGACAAAACTTTCATCAACTAAAAAACTTCATGTTTACGGCGGGACTCGAACTCGGGGTCTCTGTGGTGTAATCCACACGCCTTACCGATTACACCAACTCGTGTTGACAATTCACGACGAAATTTACAATCTCTAGGCAACGTTTGACAACCATCCATTGACGTCATGATGTCAAAGAGTTTTCTGTCACACTGCCCCCCTCTTAGATTCGCTCGTCCCGAGCATCGTTGCTGCCGTAATACCTCGCCAACCTGTCTATATGGACAACTTTCAAAGGGCTCCTTGAAGACTTCCGAATTCTGTAAGTAATGTCATTGATCTTCGTGACTATCTCGTAAGGACCTTCCCAACTCGGTTGCAGCTTCGGAGATTTTCCCTTCCTTCTGACTGGATTATGAAGCCAGACCAATGACCCCTCTTCAAACCCAACAGAATTGGCTCGTCGATCATAGCGCGTCTTTGCGCGATCACTAGCTTGAAGACCGGCCTCCCTGATCTGCTCATAAATGTCCAACATTTTTGCCCTTAACTCGCTTATGTAATCGCTAAACTCGGTGCGAGAGTCACCAGGTGGACAGCCTGATACAAGATCTGCCGGTAACCTCAATTCCCTTCCAAAATTTGCAAATGCAGGCGTCTTTGCGGTACTTTCATGTACAGCAGTCCGATAGGCAAGCAAGAAGAGAGGTATGTAAGTGTCCCAATCTCTCTGATGGCTGTCAACCACCTTTGCTAAGTGTCGCTCCAATGTTTGGTTGAAGCGTTCGACCATTCCATCTGACTGTGGATGATAAGGGGTCGTTCGAGTCTTATGGATTCCCAAAAGTTTACAAGTTTCCTGGAAAACTTGGGATTCAAAGTTCCGTCCTTGATCACTGTGCATCTCCAAGGGCACTCCGAATCGGGTGAATACCTCGTTTACCAACTTCGTGGCTACAGTTACTGCCTCTTGATTCGGTATGGCAAAGACCTCCGGCCATTTTGTAAAATAATCCATAACCACTAAAACGTAGCGATTGCCCGAATCAGTGATTGGAAATGGTCCAGCGATGTCTAAGGCTATTCTCTCCCAAGGCATACCAACATTGTAGATTTTCATCGCCCCTCTGCTTCTTGTTTGTGGACCCTTGACAGCTGCACAACTAGTGCATTTCCGGCACCAATCTTCGACGTCATATTTGCAATGCAACCAATAAAACCTCTCCTTGATCTTCACCAAAGTCCTCCTAATTCCCAAATGTCCTCCAGAAGATCCATTATGGAACGCTTTTAATACATCCCTTATTTTTGAACGAGGCACCACCAATTGCAAATGCTCGTCCTTGCCGTTTGTTGATTCCCATTTCCTGCACAGAAGTCCGTTATGCAGCGTAAGGCTTTTCCACTGTGCCCATAAACCTTTCGTTACCGCGCTATATTGGGCGACGTCACTCCAACTTGGCTTGTTACCACTTCGTAGCCACTCCAGTATTGGTTTAATATCTGCATCTCTTTCCTGTTCTAATTTCATCGCATCATTTCCCCATGCCTCGTCAACAGTATCAGTCCTTATCACCTTAAGAAAAGCAGTTTCCTTCTTAGCACAATGTTTGCAATCTTCCACGCATGGGCGTCTCGATAATGCATCTGCGTTGCCATGAATTCTTCCGCCGCGATGTTCGATTTCAAAGTCAAATTCCTGAAGTTGTTCCAGCCATCTGGCTACTTGGCCTTCGGGATCCTTAAACTGAAGCAGCCATTTCAAAGCAGCGTGATCAGTTCTGATCAAAAATTTCCGTCCCAGTAAATACTTCTTGAAATGGTGCAGGGTTTTGACTACGGCCAGCAATTCCCTCCTGGTCACGCAATAATTCTTCTCCGGCTTGGATAGTGACTTGCTGAAGTAAGCAATAACCTTCTCCTGCTCACCATCGCGTTGTGAAAGGACACCTCCTATTCCAATATTGCTGGCATCCGTATCAACTACGAATATTCCTTTCGCGCTGGGGTATCCGAGAATTGGTGTGTTACAAAGCCGTTCTTTTAGTTCTCGAAAGGCTTGCTCACAATCCTCGTCCCAGATAAAGGCACGTTTCTCCTCTGTCAATCGATGCAAAGGCTTGGCAATGTCCGAGAATCCTTTCACAAACCGCCGATAATACGAGCACAATCCAAGAAATGCCCGAACTTGCGTTTTGTCTTTAGGTGTTGGCCATTCCTTAACAGCGGCAGTCTTGGCTGGATCAGTCTCAATTCCTCTCTCAGAAATAACATGTCCTAGATAATTCACTTCGCGCTTGAAGAAAGAGCATTTCTTTGGACTCAACTTTAAATTTGCTCCACGCAGCTTATCGAGTACCTTTTCCAATTTCCTTAGATGATCGTCAAAATCCCGTCCAACAATGATGATGTCATCGAGGTAAACTAGGCAGGTTTCGCCCAGCAGTCCCGCCAGCACCTGTTCCATCAAACGCTCAAAGGTTGCCGGTGCATTGCATAATCCAAATGGCATCACCTTAAATTGCCAGAGTCCCTTCCCAGTTGAGAATGCGGTCTTTTCCTTGTCCTTGGGATCCAAATCCACCTGCCAATAGCCGCTTTTCAGATCGAGCGTTGAAAACCATTTCATGCCACTCAGTGTGTCAAGTGTGTCATCGATTCTTGGTAACGGGTAGCTATCCTTCTTGGTTACATCATTCAATCGTCGATAGTCTACGCAAAACCTCGTTGAACCATCTTTCTTCTTGACAAGCACGACAGGTGAACACCAAGGGCTAGAAGAGGGCTCTATCACGTCATTTTTCCTCATATCGTCAATCATTTCTTCAACCTCTTTCTCACGAGCGAATGGTATGCGTCTGGGCCTTTGACGAATTGGCATTGTATCACCTGTGTTTATTTTATGCTTCACCAAACCAGTTCGGCCAATATCACCATCGCTTCTTGAAAACACATCAGAGAATCGAAGAAGTAAATTTCTAGCTTTCATAGTCTCCACTTTTGTCAGACTTTTGTTTTCGTCTAAGATTTTCGTTACAAAGTCTATTCCCGTACTGTCCTTCTTCACAAGATTCTCCGAGCATTTTCTTATCCAGGCCACTTCTTCCAATACGCCCACAGGCTCTCCTTCTTCAATCGTAATTTTTGAATCACTGAAGTTGAATACCGGAATGCGGTTGACATCAGATGACCCCACGACAGTTCTTGCCGGTAGCCATGAGTTTACGTGTTCCGATTTATCAATCACAGCGCACCTTCGAGGTAAACTTCCTTCCTTCCTCCTAGGTAATGCGATTGGTACGAGAGTCTGTGATTTTGGTGCAAGAACAGTTCTTCTTAAACAGCAAACTTTTCCCAGGGTTCCACCCTTCATCGGAATTTCCTCAGTTCCACATAGTAAAACTCCAGATTTTAAGTCGATGTTACACTGGTGCCCTTGCAGGAAGTCAAGTCCCAGGATGCAGTCATCCAGAATTTTGGCCACAATAACCTCATGTCGATAAACACGTTCCCCAATTTTGATTGTTACATGCAGTTTTCCACTTATCGGTATGCACTGGCCGGTAGCTGATTTCATTTGTAGGCCAACAATTGGTTTAAGGTGTTTCCTGATGTTTTGCTCGAGCAGCCGAACATTTATCACCGTCCTTGAAGCTCCAGTATCTAATGTTAACTGACTGTTTTTCCCATTTACTTGACCGTCTATCACCAGAGTATTTCCATCGTTGGTTTGCTTGATGTAGATTGTTGGGGTTGTTCCGCTACCAGCCAGCGCCCACCCCGCAGCCCTGGCTGGATTTAAGTTTCCCTGCTGGTCAGAAGTTGAGACCGCCGCGTCCTGGCGGTTCATCTTCTTCGGGCAGTCGCTCCGTATGTGCCCACACTCTCCACATCCATAGCACATGAAGTTCCGACGGCGTGGAGGTACCTGCTCCGTTGTCGTCATTTCCCGCAGACGTAAGGTACGGGAGTTACCACGCACGGCTTCCACTTCCAATGCATGGGCCAGAGCTTCTTTCATGTTCTTGTGATGGCCCAGATGAACAGCGGCTCGTACTTCGGGGTCCCGAATACCGTCAATGAACGCTTGGAGAAGCGTGCCTTCAATCATTGATGGAGTCGACCGAAAAGCTCGACGCACAAGTTTCTCGATTTCCACGGACCATTGCTGTAGACTCTCATTAGCACGCTGAGTACGCTCTTTTAATTGCGCTCTGTACACGTGCTCGAGGTGGCTGTCTCCAAAACGTGCCTCAAGTGCGTCGAGGAGGGTACTAAAGCTGAGATCCCCACTTGCGCCGATAGCTTCCAGCACTGAGAGCGCTTGATCACGGAGGGCCAGGGTGAGGGCTGACTGTGCTTCCTTCTGAGTCCAACCATAAGCCTCCATAAGTGTCTCAAACTGTAGCTTGAACGCGGTCCAGGATGTTGTTCCGTCGTAATGGGGAATCTTCAGCCCTTTCGTTGCGCTTAAGGCCGCATTTGGGGCGTCAAAAACGGCTGCAAGACGGCTTCGGCTCTTCAAAGGGCTTGGGCTTGTCACTTCCTGCTTGATTTTGGAGATCTCTTCTTCCACTCTCTCCTCTATCGCCATGACGCGATGTTCCAACTTGCCTAAACCTTCCTCCACTTCTTGTACCCGTTCGACAGCCTTTTGCAGTCCCTTCGTGAAATCTTTATGCATGTCCTCCAAGCGACGCGCTTGCTCCTCTTGGCGACGAGCTTGATCTTCTTTCAGCTCCCGCAGCTGTTCTGACTGACAGCGTGCTTGCTCTTCTTGGCGGCGCGCTTGCTCTTCTTGGCGGCGCGCTTGCTCTTCTTGGCGGCGCGCTTGATCTTCTTTCAGCTCCCGCAGCTGTTCTGCCTGACAGCGTGCTTGCTCTTCTTGGCGGCGCGCTTGATCTTCTTTCAGCTCACGCAGCTGTTCTGCCATCATTTGCCGCAGCTGTAGCAGAAGATCCATCTGCACAGGCTTGGCTTCTGCATCGCTGGTCTGAGCTGCAGCACCCTCTTCCCTCACACGCTGCGCTTCTGACATAGCACGGGTACTCACTCCTCTTACGTCCTGCGGCACTAGCGGCATTTTTCTCCAATCCCACTTCTGACACCAAATGTTACGTGCCTGACGTCACGTTCCTGACTATGCGGGCTTGGGTTACGGGATTGGATGAAATGAAACACTAATACCGGTTTTCAGACTTTCTATTGCGCTTAAGTTACAGCGTCCACGGAGTTAAGTTATCGGCGTTCCTCTCCAGCAGAGTCCGGCCGACTGACACAACTTTGCCGTTCACGCTAACTTCACTTAACTGACTGCACTTCACTATTTCACTGCACTTCACTATTTCACTCACTTTTCTTCTTTTTCACTTCTTCCTTTTCTTCCGAATCGCTTTAGACTTAGAACTCAACTGCCAGCGGTGAGCCGCAGTTCCGCTTATATACCCCCGGTCAGGTTCTAGAACATTCAATTTCGTTATTCTTTTTTGATCGTCATGCCTCCAGAACCTTCCAATAATTTCGTTATTCATTTTTATTTATTCTCCTTCTCGCTCCTTAATTTTTCATTACTTTCACTCAAATATTCCAGAAAGTTCGACAAAACTTTCATCAACTAAAAAACTTCATGTTTACGGCGGGACTCGAACTCGGGGTCTCTGTGGTGTAATCCACACGCCTTACCGATTACACCAACTCGTGTTGACAATTCACGACGAAATTTACAATCTCTAGGCAACGTTTGACAACCATCCATTGACGTCATGATGTCAAAGAGTTTTCTGTCACAATATTAATGTGTCAACTTTACTCAATGTATTCATTACTGTTTATAACTGGACACTGATGTGGAGTGATGTTGAGGACATTGCAGCGTCCCACAACAAGGAGAGGGTGAGTGCGCCATGTGCGGCGAATGGAGCTGAACGTATCGAACAGTTATTACCAGCGCACTGCCGCCACCGCCGCGGTCACTCTACGACCCTCCAGTCAGCGCCTTGTGACTGCGTGCAGCCGGACATAACTAACATTGAAATTTATACTTTCCGTTAACTATAAAGCCTTTTTGGGTAACACACATCTTAAAATTTGCGTTTATATTTGTACTCGCAGTATAATAGCAAATAGTAAATTGAGTCAATATTTTATGACTAGAAATATTATTAAAACGTACGAGTCTCCGCCGCCACAAATTTCCTGCTTACCACCACTACACGTAGTCCCAACTACCTCCGCCGCCATTACCAGGAATTGAATGGATTCGTTCGGCCCCGGCCGCACATACTCATATATCTTGACACGAATGCGTTCACTCCACATCTAGCAATTTTCTATCTGTTTATGGGGCGCTTACGTTTCGGAAGTCATTTTATATGGGATCGCACCGGACCGCAGTTTTGTCAGACTTATTGAAATTGTAAACGAGTGCATCACACGCTCGGGAGATCTACGAGCCAGTTATTGGAACATTATATTTTTAATAATATGACCAGAGAAATTTCTTCATAAATGATTTACAGTAGTGTAAACAGCAGTTATTTAATTCAGTGTCAGTCAGTGTCAGTCATTACGCTAAATGTTTAGCGTTCTGTATGAATTTACGATGCGCAGCTGTCACAGTTTGTGGCTCACTCCGTGATTTAAATTAAAATATTCGTTGTAAAGTAAAACCAAATGTGCTATCACACCAGTCTCAGGCACACGGTAACTGCACACACACACAGTATATAACTTGCAGCCACCAATCAATATCTGAAATGATTAGTTTGTTCAAAAGTGTAATTCCGTGAGAAGCTTCAGTCAACGCTCATTAAGAAGGATGTCGTCAACCAAACTAACGTAAAACTTTAAACTTGTTTCGAGTCATACAATATTGGTATATATTATATCCCTAAAACTGAGGTACCTACTTCAGGTATGCAGTATCCCCTCAAATGGATATAAATGTCCGAGTGGTGCCCACTTTACTGGCACATACAATAAATCAATAGTTGTCCCACCGTGACGAGCGACTCTTTCCAAAGTCCCGGGTCTATGCCCGCGGGACGGCGGCTTGTGCCCCGTGAAATGAATATCATCCCGGGATTGATGCATTACACCACTGCCCGACAGCTTGCATACGTGCGCAAATTATTTCTGATACTTGTGACGTGAGCTCTCGGCTGGAAAATGAGAAAGAATTGCCAGTTTTGTTACGAAAGATCTTTGTGCAAAAACGAACTTGTTGTCCATAACTGAGGTATATCCAGTGTAAACAATGTGGAACAACACTGTAACCGTGAGATTAGTGAGTGCGTGTGAACATTCCCCGCTCGGCTCCACTCCACGAGTGTAGGTACTGCAGACTGTCGGCTGCCGGCTCATTGTCATTTTTCAATTTTGCGAGGCGCAGCCAAAAATCCACTTCAATCATATCGAAAGCATTGTGAGCGCTCCGAATGCGAACATTTCAAAGGAAATCATTAAATTGTGCCCTTATCTGTGCGCTTCCCATTCTGTGCCGCTAACCCGGCCGAGTCACTCGACAGCTACTGCTTTGACTGAGACAGTCTAAGTCAACCACCTTTATGTTGTGCTAGGTAGAAATAAATTTCTAAAAATACTCGCATCATATCTCGGTGAGTGCTCGCGTAATACAAACTTAACACTTGACTTGTTGTTTCTTTGTCGGGTCTGCAGAGTGTTGTTCAGTAGTTCATAGTGTAGTGCATGGGCGGCGGGCGGCGCGTAGTGCGTGCCAATACGTGCAGCGGTCGGTTGCGGCGCAGTTTTATTGTGCGAGCTGATGCCGCTGTCTGTTCCGCGCTGCTGGCTGCTGCGGCGCGGTCTCACTGCGCACGATGAGCGACGCCTCACACTGTATCAGCTTTTATAAAATTAGCGTTCATTCGATGTATCGGATCTCGAGATGTTTCCGACATGGATGTTAGTAGCATCTACATTAACGAAGTGTCATAGTGGTCACAGAGTCTTACACTGAATACACATCAAGATATAATAACTTGTACGACGTATTGAAGTATTGCCCAATGTGTATTGTATGAGCAGCAGCTTACACAGAGACCGAGGCTTGAAGAATATAAAAACTAGTAGCGAAGCATCGCTCGACACTCAGCTCGTGTAATGCGATGTATTGAAATGTCCCGCCGCCGCCGCTAGGGCTAGCACGCGCGCGCGGTTAACTTGTCGCGGTTTTGTTTGCTCCCCCGTCCCTCGCCACTCGACCGGTGTGGAGAAATTTAACGCGGTGACAACCAAACGCTCTCGTTTTTATTTGTAAACTTGCTTTGTATTGACGTGTCCCCTGATTATAGATGCGAGGTAGTTGTCTGTAGCACTACAAATGTACGAGCATTCACCACCTGCGTGGGAATCGTGATGTTTGTATGAGAACACTGACTGATTGTACTGTAGTACTCTACAAGCTGTATGTAATAGTACAGACGGCTGGTAATGCTTGTGGCAGCGCGTCAGAAAGCTTGCGATGTTCGACAGCCCTGGCCAGGCAAGTTTCCAAGTGATGTTTTTGCCAGCAACAGTAGTGAGTTATGTTCGCCGCGCGACTCCGCCCGACTTCCGACACACTCATACATAATGACTCGCCGACAACTGTTTTCGCAATATCCACCTCTTAGATACAATCAGTAAGTAAATCAAGAAGGATTACTCTATTTTATAGAGTCCCAAAATAGATTAAACGGGTTTCTAAATTTATATAAAACTACTAGCTGTGTTTTGTGGTTTCACCCGCGTAGTATATAACCTATGTACACGAATTTAATTTTTCAAATTGGTTACATTGTGACGTGGCATATTCAATGTAAATAAACATACAAACAATCATTCCTTTCTTCTTTATAATATAAGTATAGACAAACTTTAGACACAACTTTCCGCGCAGTATAGGAAACTTTCTTCAACAGGTAGTTTCAATCAGTCAATCGGTCGGTCAATCAGTCAATCAGTAACTGGAAACTATATGATGAATAAGAATACTTTGTAACATTAGTAATCAATTATCAAGAACAGCAACACTCTTGCTGTAGGTTGAGATACGAAGGAACATTTGAGAATGGCAATGTCAGAGTGTTACCCTTCTGCGCGTGTCTCCCTGGCGTCCTCGTTCCCATGCACAAGTTGTTGTACTATTTTGTTGTTGTCGCGACATTCCGCTCCGCAGCCAACGTTTATTTCCGTCGATCCAATGAGGGAATAATATCCAGAGTACCGTGCAATGTGTGGCCTCGCCGCACGACGAGCATGCAGCTGAAGGGAATCATTCATTCTATTGACGAATAGTAAAACATAAAATTATATAGAGACATAATGAAATAGGTACGCTTGTCACCAATATTTACGTAATCCATGAAGCCAGCAGCGCGGATATGTTTATTTTTAATTTGCGAGTGCGAGCACTGAGCGCGCCAAAACAAGCTCAGCCGTTTACCTAAATAACTTAGTTTGATGATCAAAAGCTTTGCAACGCGGAATTAGTCGAGGACGCGGACGCGCTCTACTTTGATAAAAACTCTTATTTGGATACCGAGCGGCAGTGTACTCGTCGCCGTTGGGTTACTTATTGCTGATTTTAAGATAATATTTGTAATTATAATGAAGTGGCTTCGACGTTATATTCATTTCGGTACTTAAAGTCATGGCGGATTTTAATGAACCCACTTCAAATGTTATGAACCTATATACACCACGTTACATTACTTCGCACGGAGAACATATCGTATCGTGATACCTTTATAGTTACTGTGCCAACTGTATAGTTGTTTTTAAATAATATTCTTAAAGTCAGTCTTGACAGATTAAGTGTTAGTTGTCCTCGTGACTCCAGATCTGCAGCAAAAACCCTCCGAGTGCACAAAATGTAGGTCAGCAGTGAGAGGAGGAAGTGAATTCATTGTCTTTGTAATGTGACGGAGGGCTCAGAGCTCCGCGTACACATAACAATTAAAGGAGCACGAAGCAGGCGCTCCGGCCGCTCCGCACAAACTTCATTTCCATAAGAAAATATATTCTCTTTGTCATTCATTTAAACTTCATAAAGCGGAATACAATTTTTGAACAAGTTGAGCTGAAGTGGGAACAAAAAACAAGCCGGACTCGGACTGGGAACATAAATAACTCGACACAATTCCCGACTACTTAGTTATGTGGCGTGCCAACACATTAATAAAACGTTCATTGCTGCTCATAAACGGGGAGCGGTTTTGGCACAGGTTTAAGGCCCGCCATGAATTATGAATGCCTCAGATTACCTACACGTCAACGTGACGTCACGCTACACATAGCATCGCTAAGTGCTTTGTCCACTAATTCTCAGGAATATCTGGGAATTATTTACATGATTATGCAAGGTACAATTTGTATGGTAACTGACGACCCACTTATATATACGTGTACAGTACAAACTGAAGGAAGGTACTATCCTACTTGTTTCTCCCCATTACGACAATAATCTCATCCTTTCAATGCTTAGTCCCTAAAAGACCAGTAACGCACTTGTTACTACTTTAATGCTGTGGGTGTCCAGGCATGAGCTACGCTGATTGCTTGCTCGGTGAGTCAGTTTGATTATGCTTTTACCTTACACATTTTTTAAACGGTTTTATTTAGCTCACCTTTATTCTTTCTTGGGTCAAATTTAGTAATTCAAATTTCACCCTCTTCCTGTCAACCGATTAATCTGAAATTTTGTATACACTTTTGCTTTTGGTGACAATACAATTATGTGTAATCATAACAATTATAAATCCAAAATGGCGGCCGCTACAAAATGGCGGATAACGTAGGTTTTATCAATCCCATCAATATGGGTATCAAATGAAAGGGCTCAACGAGCAGAATACAATATAGCTACTATAAACAATTTAAATCCAAGATGGCGGCCTCTACAAAATGGCGGATAACGCAGGTTTTATCAATCCCATCAATATGGGTATCAAATGAAAGTGCTCAACGAGTAGAATACAATGTACTATAAAAAATTAAAATCCAAGATGGCGGCCGCTACAAAATGGCGGGTAACGTGGGTTTTATCAATCCCATCAATATGAGTATCAAATGAAGGGGCTCAACGAGCAGAATACAATATAGCTACTATAAACAATTTAAATCCAAGATGGCGGCCGCTACAAAATGGCGAATAACGTAGGTTTTATCAATCCCATCAATATGGGTATCAAATGAAAGTGCTCAACAAGTAGAATAAAATGCACTATAAAAAATTAAAATCCAAGATGGCGGCCGCTACAAAATGGCGGATAACGTGGGTTTTATCAATCTAATCAATATGGGTATCAAATGAAAGGGCTCAACAATGCGAATACAATTTACTATGCAAAATTGAAATCTAAGATGGCTGCCGCTACCAAATGGCTGATAACAATTTTTTATCAATCCCATAAATATGGGTATCAAATAAAATGGCTTGACAAGAAGAATACAGTGCACTATACAACCTCAATATTTAAGATGGGCGCAGCCACTAAATGGCGTATAATAATAAGATTTAAAATTAGAAATTGAATCTGTAATTTTGGTATAATTTATTTATATTTAAGTTTGGGAGAGCCATGCTTCGGCACGGATGGGTCGGCTCGACCGGAGTTATACCACGGCCTCACAGAAAACCGGCGTGAAACAACCACAACGTTGTGTTTCGCCGTGTGAGTGAGGTTACCGGAGGCCCAATCCCTTCCCAATCCCTAAAAGGTCGGCAACGCATCTGTAACTCCTTCTTTGTTGCGGGTGTCCATGGGCGACGCTGATTGCTTACCATCAGGTAATCCGTATGCTCGTTTGCCGTCCTATCACATAAAAAAAGGTATCTGATTAATCCAGCCTGAATCCACCACCCACGTCTCAAGACTTTGTATCGTGTTGAGGACTGTGTGGCGTTAGGGTGGCTAAAAATGATACGTCGTTATCGGTATACCACCCAAGTTAAAAGTTAAAACGCGCTGAGAACTGTATGGCATTAGGGTGGATAAAAATGATATGTCGTTACCGTTTTCCCCTCAAGACTCAGGCACATCTTGTTGTACATAGCCTTGCCCCTTTATTGGACTTCTGGGGTAGACAATTTTAATATCCATTACTCATGGCAACAAACTGGTAAAAAAAATGAAAAAAATACAAACACAAATCTTAGTAACGTCCATTCTCTGTAAGACAATGGAACGTGCAAGCCAACGTGGGAGCCAATGACATCTTAAGTGACCGACAATACGAGTGATGAGAGGTGATCCTCTAGCGTATGCCATCCACATCTGGAGCGAGGCCATCGAGAAACACGGGGAAGCGCTTGCCGTCTCCCTTGACATCTCGAAGGCTTTCGATAGGATATGGCACGAAAGCCTTATTAGTAAGATTCCCTCATTCGGTTTACCTACTGGATTGTGTGTTTGGATCGCAAACTTTCTGAGGGATTGGTCCATCCGTGTGGTCATCAATGGTTGTTCGTCGAGTCAAATGACCATCAATGCTGGGGTCCCTCAGGGGTCAGTGCTCTCGGCAACATTGTTTTTGTTGCACATACATGACCTGCTTAAGCCCGGTCTTTTTGGGTATGCAGACGACAGCACTGTTGCTGAGAGCTACACATCCGGCGCACAAGCCAGTGGGTCACAGATCCAGTCTCTTCGAGAGGCTATGGTTGGGCACTTGAACTTGTCCTTGGAGGCTGTCTCTGAATGGGGCGATGCCAACATGGTCAGGTTCAATGCAGCTAAAACTCAAGCTTGTCTATTTTCTGCTAAAAGGAGTCAATTTAGTCCTGCTCCAACTTTCCGGGGTGTATCCGTGCCGATAACTGACCATCTTGATCTTCTTGGTATAACGCTGACTTTTAACAATTTTGGGCCATACATCGAAGCAAAACCTCAACTGGCTGCAAAAAAGTTGGGAATCCTTGCAGAGTGAAGGTGATATAAATAGTCGATTACAGAAACGACGGGAACAATCAGGTGGCTCTTTGTGGAGTAAGATCTTTGCAGGGACTACGTATAGAGGAGTTGGACTGCAATACATTAACGGGCAAGAAACCTTGCAATAATGAAGTATGAAATGAATTAAACAGAATGCGAAATAAAAACTAAAAACTAGAAAATAAAAATAGGTAAAAAAACTTTTTAAGTTAAACGGTTTTATGTTAAACATACATTGCAATGTTTAAGATAAATGTACTAAACACCAAAAAATAATAAAATAGATACAGTCGTGGGAATTATAAACATATGCATAGACTAGACTAAAATAAAACCGTGGGGCACGTCAATTGTCTACAAATCGCGCTTTAATTCGTCGTTAGGTAGTTGACCCGCAGACGGTGAGGAATTTACTTACTATTTTCTTGCTCATGGAAATTCCAATAGTTATACACTCCATGTAAATATAATAAACGTACTACTCACTCATGACTATGAAACCCTAAAACTCGTTTCCACATTCTAGCGCTACTTATAACAAGTCCATCGTTGACAGTTGAACAACTGCCTAATTATCTATTGTACATTACAAAACAAACATTTTAATAACGATTGTAGACAATTGACGTGCCCCACGGTTTTATTTTAGTCTAGTCTATGCATATGTTTATAATTCCCACGACTGTATCTATTTTATTATTTTTTGGTGTTTAGTACATTTATCTTAAACATTGCAATGTATGTTTAACATAAAACCGTTTAACTTAAAAAGTTTTTTTACCTATTTTTATTTACGGTAAGTGACTTGATGTTTACGTTACACAGTTTATTTTTTATGGTAAGAAATGAGAACATTTTAAAAGTCGTGAATATTTTTAATCAAGAATACCAAATAATAATTAAGAATCGATGATCTCTTGATAAAATAAATCCGAAAATTGGATAGAATAGAATAAGTCTTTATTTGCATAGAGTGCAGGCATGTATGTACAAAATAAATATTATGGTAAATAACATAATAATACAGTAACTATTATAAAAAGTTTTTGATTCTGGATAGAATAATAAAATTTACCCTGGAGTAATTCTGAACAATATTTTTAAATTACATCAATACGTTTCAATCAATAAGTTTTTCATTTGATCAAGAATTATATTAAATATGAGCGGATAAGTCTTATTTAATAAGCTCCTTTAAAATGTTCCTGTGCATATTATTTTTATTCTCTTTTCTGATATTGTTTCAAATTAAGTTATCAATATTTTTTAAATAATTGTATTATTTATTTATTAGTAAAAGTTACAAGCTTCCGCCCGCAGCTTCGCCTGCGTATGTTGATATAAAATAGCATGTCCTATTTCGGAGTGTAGCCTATGCCTGTGCCCCGGGCACGCTGTTATAGCAGCGGTAAGAATCCTTTGAGAAGATGCTTGAGAGACGCCATGGCGTCGTCACCTTTTCCGCCTGACGCAGCTGCTTACCGGGCACGGCAGCTTCGATAGGTTCCTGTTTCGGATCCCCGCGGGAGGAAACATCCGAGTGTCGTCATTGAGAGGACTACATAGAGGATACGATGGTGCATACGGTGGCGGAGCCAAATTTCATCCAGATCTGTTCAGCCGTTTTAGCATGATTGAGTAACAAACATCCAAACATCGTAACTTTCGCATTTATAATATAAGTATAAAAATAGGTAAAAAAACTTTTTAAGTTAAACGGTTTTATGTTAAACATACATTGCAATGTTTAAGATAAATGTACTAAACACCAAAAAATAATAAAATAGATACAGTCGTGGGAATTATAAACATATGCATAGACTAGACTAAAATAAAACCGTGGGGCACGTCAATTGTCTACAATCGTTATTAAAATGTTTGTTTTGTAATGTACAATAGATAATTAGGCAGTTGTTCAACTGTCAACGATGGACTTGTTATAAGTAGCGCTAGAATGTGGAAACGAGTTTTAGGGTTTCATAGTCGTGAGTGAGTAGTACGTTTATTATATTTACATGGAGTGTATAACTATTGGAATTTCCATGAGCAAGAAAATAGTAAGTAAATTCCTCACCGTCTGCGGGTCAACTACCTAACGACGAATTAAAGCGCGATTTGTAGACAATTGACGTGCCCCACGGTTTTATTTTAGTCTAGTCTATGCATATGTTTATAATTCCCACGACTGTATCTATTTTATTATTTTTTGGTGTTTAGTACATTTATCTTAAACATTGCAATGTATGTTTAACATAAAACCGTTTAACTTAAAAAGTTTTTTTACCTATTTTTTATTATAAGAATTTCTTTATGCTTTATGTTGGTCTCGGAAGGGATTCTGTTGACGACACATGAACCGCATTGATATGGTGTCAACAGTTCTAGTTAAGTGAATAACAGGGTGCGATGTAATTACAGTGGAGTCTCGGGCGATGTGTTCCAGTGATCAAATTAACTGACCCACTGTTTGCGATTCCAGTGTCGTCAACGAAAACATAATTACAAATGAAATAAAGATACAACAATATAAACAATACAAGTAACTACAGAAGTCTTGGTTTTTCTTCTGTTGTTGTAGCTAGTTCACGGAAATATTTCCCATAGAATGCTGAACGATGGTGCACCGTTTTTGTAAATGACTATTCAGCTGGAGTGAAAGAACAAGAAGGCGGTTGTGTCGCTTTCTACGTCATGTCTAACCTTTATAATACCAATATTATAAAGTTCATTTAAATCTGAACTGAATTGAATTAAAGTTGGCACAGAGACAACACACTGAAATAACATATTATGCACTGCATGAAGTCGCTGACACAAACTAGTAGAACATAATTATTCGTTTGCAACTTGTTATTTTAACTCGTATTACTGCCAAGTTATTTTTTATGTTAAAACTTGTTTTGTACAGACGGCGCCATGCATGAGCCGTGGGCGACGACAATTGTCACTTTCATTGCTGGCTTTTAAGGCCGCCCTCGTTCAGCGGCGCTATAACAAACGTAATTGGATAATGAAGTCGACGCCATGAATATTGTATTAGTGACCCTTGCTCGGGGCGAAGTTTCGTCTATTAAATTATTTATTTATTTTGGCGTACACTGCTCAACTCGGAACTTGAGGTAAACCGTGTATACCGTTGCAGGCTGTACTTGTTACTTATATGTTTAACAAGTTTACGTGCATTCAACCGAATCACTCGTTTAATGGTCATGTCACTGCGTATTATGTAACAATGAATTTAATATGCTTTTATAAGTTTGTGGTAGAACATCGTCTAGCTAAGTAGCGCTGGCTAGTGGTAACTTCACGACAGCGTGCAACTACATGATGCACTGACAGTTTTGAGAGAGTGTGGAGCAATCAGAGACGTACGTACGTACACTAAACTACATCGCGTCCTTCACATAAATGTCCGCTGACGACGTCACATATCCTGTCCACGTAAATATCTCAATAAACATGGTCACACACACCGTGACATATGCCCCGGTCGGTCACATAAACATAGCGACACACACAAATACATCTGGGCACATTATACGAGCTGCACACACGTCAAGCGTTATCGGTTACGTATTGCATAGAGCTGTGCTTAAAACTGGTGCACACGGTGACGTCACGACAACAGTCTCACAGAAGCATCACTCATTATTCCGGCATTGCACACATAATATTGGGAGTCTTCTTTAATCTACTAACTGTATATGTTCTAATCTTTAACTTAATTTGTCTATATTCAATACGCCTGCATCGCACCTGATACTGGATATACATACACCTCTCTGAAATTACTCCACTAAGCTCGGTCTGCAGCTCTATGTAACGTATAAAGTTATGTAGATGTAGGTACAGTTATTTCGATTGGTGCATGATGAGTTAGCCTTCTGCATGGCAGTGTTGGCAGTGTGTATGGAAATAAGGAGTCTAGCTTCGAGCAACAGTGCTATCGGTGCTGCTGCGGACTACTGCCACTCGTAGGTAGTAGACGAGCAGACACAAGTATTTACCCCTTTCGTGAATATGAGATGAATTAATTCCTGTTCAATCTTTTTATTATTTTTTTGACATTGCCCCGCATTGTGATTTTTTCCGCTGTCGTGGGTGCGTTTACAAACATACAAATTCAACAATTTGTGGATCGTACAAAGTGTTGTTCCGTGCTGGAATCGAACCCACGTTGCGCAGCAGCCAGTTGCCTAGCCACTGCACCAACCGTGCCGTCAATCAAATCCATTCTGACTTGATCCTTAATATTTATTGAACATTTTATCATTCATATTGAAATAAATGGACCAAGATGACGCGCCCGGCTCCAGTGCGGTCATAAACCGAGACGCTGCACATTTCATTTTTACTTCAATAAAAATGACTTCATATACTGCTTACAACTTCATGATTCTTCATACTTATAATCACACTATACTTGAAATATGACCAAGGAATAATAATACATATCTAAAGATAAAGATATTTAGATCATTGCAAAGTGGGTTTTGCGTGAAGCTGGAGGCGGGCGGCGGCGGCGGCGGCGGGCGCTAGGCCTTTTTTTTCCTTTGAGCGTTATCTGGTGCTGTCGCGAGGAGCGCGGCCGCGGGAGCGCGGTCTTATCTACGCTTTGTTGTCTTATTGTTTATGAACACTCGTGACGTCACTCCGCGCCACCGTTTGTTGAATCACTTCATGTAAAGATAGTAATGTGCCGCATGTTGGTGCGACATGTTTCTACGCAGTAACATCACAGATGATCTTCTGGATCTTCTTAGGTTTATCCATAGACACAAATATAAATTGGAAACCACATATTAAGAAAATCAGAGCAAAAATTTCAAAATTCGCATATGCATTTCGTGAAATAAAAAAAACCACCAACCTCCAAACGGCCCTCACAACCTACTACGCGTACGCTTATGCTTGGCTTAGTTATGGTGTTATATTATGGGGACATAGCACTGATACACCTACACTCTTTACTCTCCAAAAAAAACTAATTAGAATCTTAGTAAATATTGACGACACTGATAGCTGTAAACCCCACTTTCAAGAACAAAAAATTTTAACTCTGCCAAGTATTTATATCTTGGATATATGTAAATTTGTCCGCAAAAATAAAAACTTCTTTACCACAAGGGAAAATAAACAACAAAAGTACACACTACGCCATAAAAATAGATTAAATTTACCAGATTCTAGATTAAAAATACATTCAACAAGCACATACGTAATGTCGATAAAAATTTATAATAAACTTCCAGAAGTAATAAAGAATGAAACAAAATTAAACCTATTTATAAGTAAACTAAAACAGTTCTTGCTAAAAAAATGTTATTATAGTGTCAACGAATATTTAAATGAGAAATAATATAATGATTAGAATATTAGTTATTAAATAAACTTAATAAAGCTCTCTTCCTCTCTCCTACTTTTACTTTAACTTTTACTTTTAATTATACTTTGCTGTGCCCGACAGGGTCCATTATGATCTCATAATTTATAATTTACCACCTAAGAAACACATTGTGGAATGCAATAAATGATTGAGTATTGAGTATTGGAACCTGCTGTAATGTCAAAATTAATAAACATACTTAATACTCAAGCTTAAGCAAGCATTCGAACAGTTTTGAGAGTTCGAGTTTCTATTTTTATTTCATTAAAGGGCTTTGTCGCTTGGCGATCATATCACCTTATTCGTTTCTCAAATGCCAGTTTGATAATATTACGTCTGAAGAAGATAGTATAGTTATAATCCAAACTATGTATATTGTATATTTGTATATTTGTATTTTGTATATTGTATATTGTATATTGTATATTGTATATTGTATATTGTATATTGTATATTGTATATTGTATATTGTATATTGTATATTGTATATTGTATATTGTATATTGTATATATGTATATTATGTATATAATATTATAAATGCGAAAGTAACTCTGTCTGTCTGTCTGTCTGTCCTTTCTTCACGCCTAAACTACTGATCAGATTTCTGTGAAATTTGGTACAGACATAGTTTGGAACTCGAGAAAGGACATAGGATAGTTTTTATACCAAAAATCTGCAGGAAGTCACTATTCCACGCGTACGGAGTCGCGGGCAAAAGCTAGTACAACAAAAATCTCCAAGAAGTGGGTGGGTTATACATACACACAAGTCAATAGATCTATTAGTCACGATGTAGTAATGTGAGCTGCAACCCAACAGCTGAACAATCCCGGCTTCCAGCTCTGACTAAATATTTCCACTCCGAGCACTCGCAGTAGGCGCTGGCTGGCGTGCAGCCTCGCCGCCGTCCACTTAGAGGAATATTTTTCTTAGCGCTCGAGCTATCCCAAGACTGTTTTTCTTCCACTGCCTGGATCAAGGAGTGTATTATGACAGCGAAGTACTACAAGTTTTATTGTTGCTGATCAAAACCATTGCATTGCCTGCTAGCTAATTCCTAACTCTGCATCGAAGCTCTAATCTTGAAATATGTACATTTTCGAAATCTAATTTGTTACTCATAATATTGTATTATTTGAGTTTTTTTCTGTATTCAACATATAAACATATAATTTACATTTTTAAATATTTCTTCAAAATTTAAAATAAAAAAACATTTAAAAATATAAAAAATAGTGTCCCACCGGTATAGGGAACAGTACTACTTATATTCTGATACTACTACACATTAGTTCGCACAATCTGACAGAGTGGCCGACTGTACACTACGTGATACTGTGGGCGCACCTTACTGCCGATTTTAGAAACAGGTTTCAATTTAAATATTTTTTATAATATTAATCTCTAGTACGTGCCCAAGCTTTAAAGAAATCTGAACTACTTCTAACTTACTGTTCTGTAAGTTGCTTGTTTTTGAAACCCTGAAAATGAATTGTCCTCAGAGTAGTTGGCGGGAAAATACGACACAATGAGTGGTACAGATGCTGCGAGTTTGAGCGGCGCGCGGTGCCCGCATGGTCGCGGCAAACACTGCGACACACAACAAACACTGCGACACACAACAAACAGACCGTGTCAGCACCGCACACAACGCGTTCACGCTTTTATTTACTGTCCTTAGAGGACTCTATCGGAAGCTATTTCAGATTCATATACTTAGGAAAATAATTGCATTTTACACTAACCGCTCCGTTCAAGTAAAGCAGCAAGGTACATGAGTGGCACTACATGTCTCAGCACTGCCGAGGCGCCGCGCTCACACACTGAGCACCAAAGCATAGTTGTGTAAGGCGGAGCGTGTCCCGTGACACAGAGCTGCTCAAGAGGTGATCGTCTAACTACGGGCGGCGCTAAGTAAGATTACGTTAATTTAACCCGGACTTAGTGATCGGAACTTGGTAACAAGCTCGGGATCACATAGATGATACGAACAACTTGTACCTCGGGAAACTATGTGAGTCCTTATAACGTCTCGGATGGAGTGTGGCGAGGGGACGCTCGTGTAGTCAGAAATGGTCTGAGACTGTAGTTGTGCAACATTGTCGCCAGGTTATTGCTGAGATGGCCGCCAGCTGTGACGTCAGAGTTCATCATCCGAGTCGCGGTCTGCGGCGGCACTAGTCCGGTGACATCCAAGTCTGCCATAAAGCGCCTCGAAGCGTCCGCTCGACAGAACATTCTCAACTTCCATGCACCACATTGCAGTTGCATTCACATTAAATTCAGTTGCAGCCCAGCAAGGTTCAAAATCGCCTGCATCGACTGCATCTGTAGGGCTGAGTAACTTAACTCATTACGTAGTAGGCAGAACTATGTCCCCGAGCACGTTTCCCCTCGGATTCATTGAGACAGAAAATCAATGATGGTGCCGATATCCCTGTTTTAATGTTCTATTGTATGGGGTACGAATCACTGAACATAAAATAAAATGTTTAGAAGTTCGCAATTGAAAAAAGATAACCTTAGTACACAACGGGTACTAAACATAATGCAATGTTTTATGTGAGTGAATTATTGTGCTGCTGGATTAATCTTTAACTATACGCAATGTTACTAAGCAATAAGTAATTCCTACATTAAAGGCCCATTACAATAACTTGTGGTTAGCAACTTCCTTAACAATAATTCATGAACCGCGAAATACATTTTTTCCCTATAATGACGTAACGAACAATGTTCGCCGCCATTATTCTCTTATAACTCAAGTAATTAACCTCAGTAATGACCATTATTATTATTACCTGTACGGCGATGTGGAAGCCCCAATTTCCGTCCGGGGGGACATTTTCATATAAATCGAAATTATCGCATCGCCTCACCGAGCCGATCTGACGCCGAGTTTTATTTGATTCCGATACAATATTGCTAAAATATTTTATTGATGTCATTAAACGTTATCGGAGCTGTATGTTATGGCAAATACTCAATATCTTTGAAGGTGTAATGTCGACCAAAGCTCACTGTATCGAAGTTTAATAAATATTTTCGTGCGACACAAGTCCGCGAGTCCGCGAGTCTCGTTATGGCGCCGCGCTCGCTCGGTGACGTGCGCCATCGTTAGCGGTGATGTGGTGGCGATGGAAACAATCCCGCGCTCCTCATTGTGCAGCCTGTACATCGCGTGTAATATGCGCAGTATTATGACCAGCGTATACATAGTTTTTGCTACGATACAAATTAAGACGACAAAAACAATATTTTAACGTTTATCGCGACTGTCAATAAAATTAATAATGCTTCAATCTTTACACATCGCAAACGCGATATGTAAGCTGCCTTGTCATTGTCACAATATAAATAGTAGTACATTCTAACGTTTAATTTGCTATTCTCTCTTTCTTTTGCACCACACTAGGATTTTCGCTTCGACATGTCAGAAGCGAAAATATAATCATACAAACATTGGCAGGAGATCGAGATGTAGAAAAAAATTCATTGCAGCTTTTACATTACGATAACATTAACTTATTCTCGTAGAATGTCGCAGTGTAACCGCGCAGTGTCCCCACTGTCGCGGCGCGTCATTACTCGCATTAGTGCCGGCCGGTCGCTACACGCACTATCACACTATCATTGTCTCACGATGCTCACACACACACTGACACGCGCAGTGGCAATCAAATACTTTTAACATTACATCGCTTAAAAATCGACAAGAATTTGGTTTTGATCGTCCTACCCTTCGGTAAATTATCAAGACGGTTGCGTCACTGCCCCTGTGCTGTGTATTGAGATAAGCTCTGACTGCCGACATTCCAGAGGGGAAATCTATGATAATGGGTAGATTTTTATTTGAAATAGCATTCAACAACTGTCCGGTACAAGAATAAAACCAAGAAATTACAGCATAGATTCTGAATGAAACTTTAACCGATTGGAGCTCTAGTCTCTTTACAGATGAGCATGGCCAGGGCGCCTAGTGTAAGTTTTTTCACCTCATATAAAGTTAGATAGATTGATCCCATAAAAACTTAAGTTAACGTTAAGGTGGTCGGTTGCACAACCTGACGGTTGGTGTGTCCCGATGGGGCGCCGCCAGGAACAGCTGACTCATGACTCATCGACACTGCGCTGTCGCTTTTTTGTGCGATAATTATCTGAGCGATGACGCCATTGTTCCGTCACACTAAGTACCCCTCTCCATCACACGCTGCAAGTCACATCCGTACCACTAATTACTGCAGAAGGTCTAATAGTTCACAGCTCCACGGACTGAAAAAAGGAAACTTCATCGAAATTTGTCTGGGGAAAAGAAAATGATAATAGTATTATTAGGCACTGTATAAAATAATTTCAAACAATATTTAGATAATTACTTATAAAATATATTAAGTATATATTTTTTTAATGATTTAATTTTTTTTTGTGTGGACACTTATGATACTGTCGCGTACCTTTTTTCCAGCAGGTTGTGGTACGGAGTAAGCCTTCTGGCTGGTGTAGTGCAGGCTGTGGTCACGTGACCGCACGTCCGCGCCACACAAGTACGCCGCACGCGTGACGCAGGTGGAGTCTTATTAACCATGTAATCTGGTCGCTGCTGCTGACTGTACCGCGCAGCACGCACCCTGTTGAGCTGAGAAGCTAACTGTTGATATTTACAAACATATTTTAATTAAAAACTCATCGCAATGTTGTGAACACATCGACACCATAAACATAAATACCAAAATGATTGTAAAAAATATTTGATCAAATTGTTTGTGAGCGCTGCCCGACAGATACACACAAAGCTCGTATTCCTTAAGATGCTCGTAACATAAACGGAGATCTATCAAAGGCTTTGACTCTCCCGAGTCTCTTTGTTCTGTTTAACGTAATTGCATCGAAATGATTCCGGTGAGATGAGTCAAACACCCATCTGCTCTGTTTATACGCGCCGTTTGTTTCAACTAAATAAAACGTAAAATTTGGATCTGAAGAGCGCCGCGCTGCGGGGGCGGCCCGCGATTGTTTCATTTTCTCTGATTGAACCCACCAATATTGTATTTCTGACAACAATTTACAGAACTCCCGGTAATGACATTCGGTTCAGTATCACATTCGCATCAAAATCACTGTATATACTCGCAAGTTAGGTACAACATAAGTAATACATAGTACTCGCATTGTACTATGCCGTGCAGTGTGCAGTGATGTGTGACGTCATTGGAGTCACGCACGTGACCGGATGCACCACCACGTGCACTACTTCCCTCTGGCGATATTTTTCATGGAAATAAATTAATTCACTCGCGAGTATTCTAATAGGAACCTATCTGTAAGTGTGGGAGAGCCATGCTTCGGCACGAATGGTAGGGCTAGACCAGAGGTATAACACGGCCTCACAATAAACTGGCTTGAAACAACCACAGCGTTGTGTTTTGCCGTGTGAGTGCGGTTACCGGAGGCCCAATCCTTCCCCTACCCCAATTCCAATATCTCCAAATCCCTAATCCCCAAAAGGTCGGCAACGCACTCGTAACTTATTAGTCGTTGCAGGTTTGTTTGTGCTTGTTTGCCGACCAATCACACAAAACAAATTTAAATGTCATTTTAATATGAAATATATGTTTTCATGGATGAACCGTAGTCTCACTTAGATTAGTGGAATAACTGGTAGAAAATTTAAAAAATATCCATAATTGTCGTGATTACCGTGAGTGCGCCCCGCGCCTCGCGATGGTGCTATTAATCTACGTCAAATTATTCTATATTAATAAATCACGCGCTACGAAGCTACGATTTATGCAATGTTGCTACGGTGCTACGAAGCTACGCCATCACAGTGCTACGGCGCAGGTTTTATAATACAATGCTACTTCCTAGATTTTGATGCAGGAAGTAATATTATTCGGTATTCTCGTTCTATGGACAACATTTGACCAAAGAGATCGAGTGCAAGAGAAATCAATGCACGCGGCGTGTAGCGCAATGTTTACAAAAGTGATCCTTGCCTTCACCACGTCTTGCAAACGGCCCGAAACGAACGACGAGCTATTCCGATGACGATGCGATTATTAGTGGCACGACAAGGACAGCGTGGCTATCATCACGTATATTCCAACGTGAGTGAAAGAGATAGAATGTGTATACAACAGTAGGAAGTTGTAAAAGTCAATGTTACGCGACCGAGTCCGAGTGGGCAAATGATATAAGGGTGGTCGCCCAATGTGTGTAATGTCGGCTACCGTAATGGAAGCTGATTACTTGATTGCTCTGTAGTACTGCCCTTTGTAGGGCTTCTGAGTTTTATTACAAAACTTTTTCTCTATTTCAAACCAGCAGAGAGAAAAATACCCTTCCAGAACCTTGCTTCAGCACGAAAGGGCGACCGGAGTGATGCCACGTCCTCACAGGAAACTGACGTGAGACAAGTCTTGCATTGCGTTTTGTCATGTGAGAGGTTACCGTAAACTCTAATTTCTCATATTCCCACAAAGTTGGCAACAACACACCTTTATCTTTAGTGTTGCTAGTATGTGTACCATCTGGTGATCGTACTACTCGTTTGCCGCCTTCTGTCATTGAACAAAATTATTGCAAGCATAGACCACATATGATAGTTAGACCAAACATTGTTATTAATTTCATTAAAATGTTGTATTTTCTTAAAGCGTTGTACAGCTTACATGGCAGTGTGCGTGTACCCTAACAGGTTTAGCAAACATATCTGTGCGCTGTGCGGGCTCTTACGAAACCGTATTACGTTATTTGTTCTTGATATTTGAGTTGGGAACAATCTTAACATTGTAGAACAAACCTGCTGTGTGTGCGCTTCTTTTATTTCATACAATGTTCCTGTATTTGTGTGGGACCACTGGCGCGGATTGCTATCTATGGCTACACTTTATTCCGCTAACGATTACTGACCATTATGCGTTTACATAATACATCCGTCAATCATACTTATAAGGTGACAGCCGAAAGTTGATTATATCTGATCTCTCTGCCGCAATGGTGCATTTCATTTTTGGAGTTTCGTAGCCGTTGTAAAATCGAAAACTTTTTTAAAAACTATAACTATTATACAAAAAATTTGTTTAAATTAAAGTTATGTTATTTTAGTGGTATAAATCTACTCCTGCCATGTAAGAGTGTAGGTACAAGTATTTACTATAGACGTAGAAACATATTCATTGTACGATCCCTTGCTACAATCGTGTATTTGATGATAATTGTTTGTGTTACGGCCTAAGTTACGCGAGTAAACGCGCGTGTTAATCGTTTTATGTAGAACAACAACAGACCGCCCGCGCGGCTTCGGATTCTTCCACAATTACACCGAGACAGACAATTTGTAGCTCACATTCATATTCATACCGCTATTCAGCCGCCGACGTAAGAGTGGGCGCACACGACGCGACCGCGCCACCGAACAAACGAGCGTTTGATGGCACGCGCGCGTAATTACCGCCGACTCTTTGTTCCCGTAATTCGCTAATAATAATAATGGTGATTTTTTACGCATCCCAAAGTAATTTCCTTTTCTATGGAGCTTGTTCATTTATTTTCCTTTGTCCTGTTACACCGAAGGGTTGATATTTTTTTCATTTTCCTGTTAAGTACAGTCAAGTGAGTGTCGATTAACGAATGAAATAGAATATCGTTATACTCGAAGCATCTTAAAGGCAGCAGCGATACAAACAGGAATGCTATAAGATTTTATCTTTCATGAAAATTGAAAAGTCACTGTTCAGGTATACAGAGTGGGGTAATTAATGTGATACTAAAAAGAACACAGTATATCTCATTTTTCTTTCAGGTAATACAAGATACAAAATTTCATTAAAATTTAATCTGTAGTTAGGTTGATAATTTCTTTTAATTTTACAAGCTGCATTAACCACTTACATGTTAATGACCTCTGTATCAAAAAAAGAAGCAACACATATGTTTTCTGAGTCTGTCACTTTATTTATATTTGATTTTAGAACTGTACTATGTTACCTAATGCTATGTACCTACTAATATAGTTTACGTTTTGATTTTTATCGATAATTTGATGTTATACATATATCCAGACATCATAAAAAATATCTTACAAAAAATAAACCATTTATGAAATGGCTAAATTGAGTTTCAGCAACTGTCGTCATTACTCAACTTGAATTTTTCTTTCCCTTTCTGTTCGATCACAGGTACCTCCACCGCACTCTACTTGGATATAAAACTTGATTCAAAATATGAACAGTATTCTAGTACTCGCTTGTGTTCCATAGTACAGCAATTCACAACATTAACATTTTAAATCTAGAAGTTTTAGTCTCAAAGAGTTTCAATTCGTGCAGCACAAACACCAAAGAATGGAGGCGTTCGAAGGAGCTTATGCTAATAACTCATTATAACGCAAAGTGTGCGCGAAAACTTAAAACTCCATCACTGGTAGTTTCGCTACTAAGTAGGCTTTTGTGGAAGTCGCGCGAACGCGGCAAAGGAAGTGTGTCGCGAGTCGCGGGATACGAGTCCCGGATGAAAGCTTTATTGTAAGCGTGCCTTAGCTTTGGAACTTTTTGTGTACTTTATTTAATTTAGCTCTAGGTGCCTAGGTATAATGTAGATTTAGACTACTCGAGCATTTACATATCACACTATATACTTTTTCTTAAATTTTATAACCCAGACTCAATAAACGGTTGATTGCGTATCTCCGTATAATATAACTCAAGAGTAATATGTGGAAGATGGGAATATAAACAAAAACTCGTAATAAACAATATGGCGCGCAACATTAGCATACTATATCACTTATTAATAACCCCGGGAGCTTCTTGGATCGCTTAACGTTCGCGGCATATTTCCGGGGCACGCATACACTCATAGGTGTATCTTCATATCATGGTGTGTGTAGGATAATGTATAAATTCGGAAAAACCACTAGGTACCTACATATGTGTAAACTGTAATAAAAGGAATTAGTTTGCTACGTGTGCAATAATGAGAGATTATGTACCAGTTGGTAAGAGAATATGTTTTATCTGTAGGTATACTAGAGAGAAGAGTTATCATCAGTTGAAATGAGTAGTAGAGCACGTCATGTAGGTTCTTGCAGCCACCTGATCGCTGTACTTGGTACAAACATTGTCAGGTTGTGTTCAGTCCATTACATTAGTGAGCGTAGTGCGCGGCCACACTGAGTGCGCGGGAACAAAGGCGGGTTGTGCGCGTGCAATGCCGCGGGGACGTCACCGCCCGCTGCACGCTGCACGCTGCTTAATACTTTTAAAATGATTACGTTCATCCCTGCAGTCATTATGGTTTTACATTTTGTGGCAGTTCTGATGAAAATGAAGTGTTCCGTCTGATTGTCGAGCGGCCTGTATGAATATTTGATTCGTGTATCGGATTTATAATGCAGTGTCGCGATTAAATATTCTGTTTTAAATTTATGGAAAACTGAACAAATACATCAGCCTGAGAGGAGGGCACGCGTGGTATAGTAGCTGTGTGGCAAATAATTTTTTTTAAGAACACAATAATTAAATAGTTGAATCTCACGAGTGTTGCTACAGTTTGTAGAAGCCGAACGTTCTTGTATCAGAATGTTTCTTTGTGAAGTTTTAGTAGTTCGAGTTAGTAGCGGCGACGGAACTCCTCTCGTTACATTTAATAGTTGGAAAGTCAAGCTTTTATAATTTCACTTAAAAATTCTTCAGGAAGTGAGCTGTGTGAAATCAGGGCGAGCTAGGGCTCGGTCCTCGCCGCACGCCATTACTTCGCGGCTGGAGGGCTGCACTCCACTGAATGCTGAGCGGTATATTATAGCTATACAACTGGAGGTACTTATTGTGGTTACTCATTTAGCACACAACGTGGCGAACTCCAGTCAATGGAATGTACCACAAAACGGTATTGACTTCATTTGACAACATCATCACTCACTCGCACAAAGAAGTAGCTCATTGTATAGCTTACACTCTACTGACGTCAGTTTGTGATATCGCTTGTCTTGTTGTGGAGCGCAGACTTTCACCTACACACCCAGAAAGATTTTAAATAATATTTAAAAGTTAGGTTAGTTTCAATGAAAAGTGCGATTTTATGAAGTTACACCGTCTAGTTCATGAAGAAAATGTCCCAGCTACTTTGTACGTGTATTTTTCTTCGATATTTATCACAAAGAATTAAAAATGGCTTAAATTTTATGTATTTGAAGGTTTACAAGTTATATACTTAATAAGGAACTAGAAAATATGGACTCCATCCCCGCTATGCGTGCCCAGCAGGTTATGGCACCCACATAAGCAGCACTATACATAGAGCAGCATCAGCCCAGCAATGTCCCCCCTCCACCGTCCTAGTTCACAACTCCACGCACATCAACTGCAAGTATGCCCCCGCTGCCTATAGGTCAGGTTGTGCAGTTCCTCCTCCCCCCTCCGCCCCGCGGCGGCACACCTCCCGCTATCGCCCGATATCAGAACAAAGCGGCTCCCGGAGATTGCACTCAAATACATTTTTCCGTTTCCGTCGGTTGCCAGTGCCGGAATAGAACCAACTAACGAGCGGCTTTGTTGCACTGCGCGACTGTGATCACTGGGCCATTGTGTCGTCACAATAAAAATGAGTTCGTACAGTGTTACGTGTAATGACACGCTTTTACGAGCTGATGTGGTTCGCTCAGTAGCGAGTAGTTTGAGCTACAATGTTCGATCGACTTCCGAGTAAAGCACTGACTATAATCATTAAAGTATTCAACTACTATGACAAATATTATTCAATGTTGGAGCTCCGATAACTCGTAAAGGTCATTCGAATTCGTAGCAGATTAACCGAATCTACCTATTTCACATTCAGATTTCTTTATTTGTAATTTATTTATTGGTATACACACAGCACGCATATTATAAACTATATACTAGTTATAAATAATACAACCAAAGACTAAATAAGCAAGCCTATATTACAGGGACACACAGCGTTCAAGACTTCAGAAGATTACACACAGTAACAAGTCAGTAACAAGTTAAGATAAACTTCAAATAAAATGTAAAGGAGAATTTGGCGTCTCATGGGATCAGTGGCCGGACAGTAGTTGTAATAAATGTGGATAATATCCCGATACAACTTGTTGCTTCATACATCTTGTATGGCGCGAGCACATTATCACAAAAACGTGCGGCTCCCGGCTCCCGCAGCAACATGTAGCCCCCACACGCTGTTTACAGCAATATCGTTTTAAAAATTTAAAGATAACAAAATATTTACTCCTTCGATAATTTCTCTACAGTATTTCTATATTTACACTAGCCGATACGCCCTGCACAGTGTCCCAGAGTATGATAACTTCCCCGAGTCCTCGGTCCGTGGGCAGTGCGACGCGAAGTGGTACGCGCGAGTAACTTACGCTCTAGACTGGGCTCCATAACTAGTTTTCTATCCATCCTTCGGTCCTTGAAATTGAATGAGATTTCATTCAGTCCATCATACGACTCGATAGCTTAAACCTAAGGCTTATCGTTTTCGCCTGTCAAATCAATTCATTGGATTCTGTTTTGACAAAATGTGTAATCTATTAGGGCGCGGCGGGAGCGGCTTAGAACAAATCTATTTACTGCGGCCAGCAGACGGCCCCTGACCGCTTGTTTGCGCCACAAAAGACTCAAAGGCGAGCCATCGGGCCTAGTTAACAGAGCCAGTAAGCCGATTTGTAGACGAATTTTATAAGATTTGTGACGGATGCCTGCGCATAGTGAATAGCGCGCGTGTGATCACGTCCAATGAATATTGACGACTTAAAAGGTTGCAATCAGGGGGCCGCCGCTGTCTGCCCGCCCGGCAGGCGGCGAGCTGATGCTACGTTCTGTGGCAGCTTTTGATAATATTTTTACGATTCCCCTTGTATTATTCAGTCACCCCTCACCTTGGGAAATGATGGTGCATTCCGTCGGTTATCAGGAAATCGTTGTAATGTTAACTGAGTAATATAGGGTAGCTGAGAAACTTATTGACTGATGGCTGATGGAGTATAACAATGTAGTTCGCGCGGACGTGTGGCACGTGGGAGATATTTACAGTACAACCTCCACCCGCTCCAACTTTATGGAGTACGATTAAAATCACGTTAGACGAACTCCCAGTGTGACCATACATAGCGGGCACGTGTCGTGTGTAAATAATGAATATATAATAGAGGAGGTGGAAGGGGGGTCTCGTAGTACGCTAGATCATTAACATCGAACTGAACCTCTGGTACAATTTCTTTGTATTTATTAAGGCTTAGATTGTAACCCAGTGGAGTCAGTGCGTTGGGTGAGGACGCCAATTTTACGCAGCATAAACAAGATCATCGATACACTACAGGTACATATTGCGAAACAGAAAAAAAGCGATGTCTGTGATTACACTTCGGTACACTCGTCTAATTAAAAGTCTCGCGAACTATTTCAGTTTAGGTAACAAGTCCGCGGCTTAGCAGCTTAGCTGTTAGCAAAGAAACATAAAGTAGAGTGCCAATTAAAAGTTCTCACTTACTACATCTGTTTCAGTAGTACGCCGGCTCTTGTAAAATCTTTTCTAAACAAATTCAATACTGCTGTTTTACAATAAGATCCACTTTCAAGTTAATCCGTCTTAAATGAGGACTGAGATGACGATTCGATAAAAGTTTTCGACGATAGTAACAGTACTCTTCAACTGAACTTCACAAAGTGTGGGAAAATCAAGCTTAGGCACGATTGGGTTAACTCGACCGAAGTGATGCCACGACCTCACAGAAAACCGGCGTGACAAACACGCCGGTTTTCTTCTTCTCTTCCCATTCCTTCCCAAACCTAAAATATCCGAAATCCTTGAGCTGGAAACGCACTCGTAACGCCTTTGCTGTTGCTGGTGTCCATGGGCGGCGCCGATTGCTTACCATCAGGTAATCCGCCAGCTCGTTTGCCGACCTAGCCAAAAAAGGTAAAACATTTCTACAACTGTGGTTATGTGTTTCAATATTTTTGAGCGAACAGTTCCATTATTTGAACGAATGTAAACTGTTTTTGTAACAGTCCGGTGAATATTTTGATACAATATAAACTCCCAAACCGAATATATCCGTTTTATGATTTATTCCTATAACATTGGACAGTCGATTTCTATATTATTATGCACGTTATTTGTAGAATCCAATAAAATACTTCCTATGTTTTATAATAACTCAATGTCTACTACATAAAAGCAACGTGCTGCAACCATTGCCTCTAGTTGTAACTTTATATTGTGAATATTGGTGCTTTTATCGTTTTCGTAGTGATGACGTCAGCAGTAGGTATTTGTGCGCTGCAGCACAGATTCGATTTCCGTGCAATACGCGACGACAGGCGGTACAATGAGATTTCGTGTCACCTGACTAGTAGCTGCAGCGTCCGATGGAATGTCTTTTGTGAACCGTAAGGGAGCTTCTTGTTAGTGAACAAGACATTTTTATAAATGTTCTCTTATATGGAGAGGCAAGATTTTTTGGGTTTTACCGGCCTTATTAAGTTTTACTTTGGCTGAATATTTCCTGGTAAGCGATAATGCGACCTACGACGTGGTGCACACCTACCCATACGCAACCTATTCAATCGGGACTCGAAGACGCCAATTAATAAAGGTAAACCATCTTTGTTTTTGGGTAGAGGATCATCAAATGACTTCTCTTGCCAAGGTGGAGGCGAGACAGAAGGTTCTCTTACTGTCTTGAAACCATCCCGTTCCTTCTCCAGCTCTGAACCTAGGAACATCCAACAGATTTTTAAAAAAAATCCACTTTCTTACGTTTCTGTCGAAAAAACCTTGAGGTTAATCGCTTCGTGCGTGTAAATGGGACATCTACCATGAAGCGGTTGATGTTTTGTTCTGGATTGTCTGGCTGTCTGTCTCGTAGTATGGACGATACAATATGTTATTACAACTACATTATATGAGTAGAACTCAATGTGTATCGCAGGCGTGGAAGCTGTTCGCCAACACCGATGTATGGGAAACAAGGAAAAGTGTAAAGAAAAGGTTGAGCAGTGCACGGCACACAATAACCGTAGGTACATATAGTATAGCTGATACATTCCGCGCACGTCCCGAGACTTGCAATGTTGGGCCGAGGCTGGGCCCGCACGGCCCGTGCTCATGCCAATCCGGACAATCGATATAATGAAACTGTATAACAACACATTACTTGCTGCCCGAGAATTATATCGCTGGGAATCGATCGCGGTGCCAAGTACAAGTGCAACTTATTAGCTAAGAAGTTGAATGTTTCAGGCTCAATTAAATACTTTATTATTATTATTATACTTGAACACACTAGCAGCTTAGAAAGCTGATGCGTGCGTATTAATGGATTTGGAGATTTTGTCGAGTCTGTTTTTAAAAAAATTAACTGTGGGTGCTTTTATCACATTTTCTGGAAGTTTATTCCACTCCGTGACCACCCTATTAGGTAGAAAGTGTGTCAAGGGATTCAGTTTTGAGGATGTTCTGCATAGTTTTAATGAGTGTCCTCTCAAATTTCGATTTTTATTAAGAAGATACATATTCTTAAGTCCAGGAACGTTGTAGCAGTCACTCATTATTCTGTAAGTCTCAATAAGGTTTCCTCTCTGTCTTCGCTTTTAGAGAGTGGTGAGGCCAAGTTTTTGCAAACGTTGGTCATAGGGTTTGTTTTTAAGCAATCTGACCATCTTGGTAGCTTTTCTCTGAACACTTTCTAAGAGTGTAATGTCTTTCTTAAAGTAGGGATCCCATATCACATAGGCGTACTCTACCAACAGCCTTTTGTAGGTTTTATAAAGTTTCAAAAAGGTTTTTGATGTGAGACACATAAATGATTTTCTGATGAGGTACAACATTGAATTTGCCTTTTTAACTACTGGTAATATTTGTTTCCCATTTTAAGTCGCTGCTGATGGTAATGCCATGTATGGTAATGTAATACGTAAGTATATACTTTACATGTAAATAAATTTTATTAACTTTATAACTTTCAATAGCGATGACCTACGCGCATTGGTTATTTTTCTTTAGTATTTCAACTTATAGGAGCGTAGTGGGAAAGACATCCAAAACGTAAGATTAAATGTATAATGTATGTAGGTATGTATAGACACTGGTGGACTGCGGGCGTCGCATTCGAATGCGCTCCTCGTAAAACAAAGAGTATTAACTGGGTAAGTGGCTATATACTGCCTTCAGATAACATCTCCACCCTGGCGACGTCAGCTTGACGACCTCGTAACGTATTCACTCAATAAATACAGTTTGTGGCGTCTCTGTCAAACCGTAATTGTACAAATTGTACCTCGCCAGTTGTTACAGTTGCACTTCTGAGCTCTGTAACAACGGGTTCGTGAATTCCATAAAGTTGAGTACTGCATAGGGTTCCCAGCGTTCATGCATCATGCAGGAGACTGTTACAAAGGGCCAATAAAAACGCTAACATTTTAATATAGCTCACTTTGACGTTCAAAGCTTTTAAAGCCCGAAAGTCTCAAAAACGAAGCACAAAAGCAGCTGCAAAGCTCACAATCTACGGCGGAGTGTTTAATTTGGGCTCTGTTTAGCATTTTTCCGTGACAATCAGCAGCGCAGCGCCTCGACTCAATTTGTTAGTGAGCAGAACGCCAAACAGTCGCGAGGCAGGCCGCGCGCCGCCGCCGCCGCCGGCCTGCAATATCCGGCCGCAGGGGTGTGACGCGCTCACAGTGCTACTTAACTGGGGCTTGTTACCCGTATCTGCCACGTATGAGGAGAAATAAATGAATCCTGTATGATTCGGTGCTATTGAGCAATATTAATTAGAAAGTGGAGCAGCATGCAACAGATGCACCCCTAGCGAGGGCGCCGCGAAACGCCGCGCGTCGCGGCAGATAATTACCGCCTCCACAATTGCATCCGCCTCCAGTGCTGCCGCCACGGCTACTGTCGGAACTAATCAACTTGTTAACTCTTACAGTTCCCTCACTTACTGTATACTAGTACTTCTATACACAGTCACAGTCTGATATCACTAAGAATTATGTACGCACTGCTAAATATTTTATACCTTATGTACCGTTATTGTACAAATTGCCGAAAATCTTAGGAGGGCAAAAACATGGATGATGGATGCAAACCTCCTCTCTAACAATCCCAGAAAGCACACTTGCAACACCTGTGAGTCTGATAGTAAGCAATGAGCGGTGCAGACTGCTTACTACCAGGTCATCTGTCAGCTCATTATGTTTAAAATATTATTATTTTTATTAATAAAGAGTATTTTATTAAGAGTGTTTATTTAAGTGTGGGAGAGCCAAGCTTCGACACGAATGGGTCGGCTCGACCGGAGTAATACCACGGCTTCACAGAAAACCGGCGGAAAACAACCACTGCTTGTGTTTTGCCGTGGGAGTGAAGTTACCGGAGGCCCAATCCTTCCCTCCCACAATCCTTAAATCTCCAAAACCCCAAAAGGTCACAAACGCGCTTGTAACTCCTCTATTGTTGCGGGTGTCCCTGGGCGGCGCTGATTGCTTGTCATCAAGTTAACCGTCTGCTAGTTTACCGACATATCACTAAAAAAAACATTACTTATGAAGCGAGCGGATACGTGGAGCACACTTGTATATATCGGATATTCTGTAAACATTTAAATCTCCGCCATTACTTTGATCACCAGCCATTACAGCTGCGGCGCGACACGACGGATGGTTCTAAATGTCCCCGGGTCGGGCACAACCAGATATTAATCTGGTATAAAGATTAACCTTGTAATCATATAACTTATATTACTTACTAGTTATTTGGATAAATGTTTGTGAAGTCCCTAGAGAGAGAGCTTAGCTTTTATGGTCAAGCAAACTAAACGTGAATACACAATTTCAGCTTAGAGACAATATTCTACTTTATAAACTTACACAGTACAAAAATATAAACATCAATGGCGTGAAACCGTCACTAGAATATCAATAGAAGTAGCCTATGTATTGATGACATGATTGTTATTGTGGTTGTTATGAACTAACTGACTACATGCGCATTATGTATAAAACTATGCCAGAGTATAATTATATATTTCATTTTTTATGTGATGATGTGGCCGGCAAACAGGGAACTTTTTGGGATTAGATATTCAAAGATTTAGGCTTATGGTAGGGAAGGCATGGACCTACGGTAACCTCACTCACACGACGAAGCACAACGCTGTGGTTGTTTTAGGCTGTTTTTCTTTAAGGCCGTGGTATCAATCTGGTCGAGCAGAAACATTCGTTCTTGGTTTTTTTACACTTAGCTAACATTACCTATTTATCATTACGTGATTACATTGCTCACGTGTCTCATGTTCTACAAACACTTTCTCTTGTTAGAGTTCACCCTGAATGGTTATTTCTCTTGTCCTAACACAAACAAAACTAAACCAGTGAATCTATTGTGGCCATCAATTAACTTTTCAATATGTATGGAACAACTAGCTCACAAACTAAATGTTTCAATATCCATTGCGCTATAGAGAGCGTCGTTGTATGGAGCAGCCACTTTATTTTATTTTGTTCCCGCAACGAAATAAAACGGCCGCGACTAATATGTTTGTATGAGGACACAGACGCGTGTAGCTGTCGCGTGTCGCGTGTCCGGTTGTACACCAATTGACTAAATACATTGTTCGATTGTTTATTTACAGTGCGTCGCGTCGCATGTCGGCGCGACAACAGCCGCGTGTCGGCCGCGCGGTCGCGCGTTAAATTCACTTTGTGTTTCAAATATTAAATAGTTTTCCTAAACTAGCTTTTGTTGTGCCCGCGTCGTTAGTTATATTCTATATTGCAGACATTTGTTCCAACAAACTGTGTAAGCTGCTCATTTATTTGGCCATTGGTTCGTTCCAATAGTACTATAGTAGCGGCCAATATATTATTCCCAGAGTGGACAGTGTAAAGCATCTTTATTTCATAGTTCCGCAGATAATCCGCCGCACTCCGAGGAACATAAATAAAGCAAAGATTCGTTGGAGATCGTGTTTGAGTTCTGTGAACATCTTAAGCTGACTTATTCGATGAAGTAGGAGAACAAATAGTGTAGTAATAAGACAAAACAAAGCCGGCCCCACAAACATCCTAAGCAAACGGTAGCGCGAGCCCCGCACCCCCCGCGCCCCGCACCCCGCGCCCGTCGCCGCCTGTTAGCTGTCGTCAATAATGTCAATTTTGAAAATTGTATGCCTGCAGCAAAATTCTGAAAATTTGACAAATTAACCACTATAAGTACTCTACGCGTCAATCAAAGTCAGATTATTCCAAACAAACTTCTAGCTTATCTGCTGTTCCAGGCTATAATCTGTCTTTATGCCTAATTTTGTTCAGATCCGTTTGAACAGTCAGGAGTGTGTACGTGAAAAAATAACAAACGTCCATCTATACCAAGACATATTCGCGTTTATAATGTAAGTAGGATACAAAATTTCATAGTGTCATTTTTCACATCTGTCAAACATGGTGATGTATGAAGAAGCAGCGCTCTGCCTACTCCCTCATCTGAATACAGCGCGATGGCAAACTAAAAGCTTAATAACGCAAGTTGTGCACATTGAGTGCGGAGTGCGGGCCGAGTTTAAAGTAGGCCTTATTAATTTTTCAACCGCTGGCTTTGGGAGCGGAGATCTTTGCAAAGTTTGCAGAGCGCGCTGTATCTTTTTAATACTTCGTGGCGTCTCTTATGTGTGCCCCGGACCTCCTCACACTTTGCACCACTTGACAGATCGCAGTCTGGTCAATACTTTCAACAACTGTTCAATGAACTACAGAAATAATTATGTTGATTCCACTGAAAGGTATATTTATGTATCTGGGTACCTGATGTTGGATAATAGATATGTGTAGGTATATATTGTTTGTGAAGATTAATTGTATAGTAGGTTCACTATTTTAATCTTTAACGTTTTCATTAAACTTCATGCTTGCTCCTTGCATCTGATATCCGTAATCTTCTCTGCATCACATAAAGGTTACACTGGTAGAGAATGATCAATGCATTATGTCTATCTTATGTAATTTTCTAGTGCATGACGCTTTATATAAATAAATAACCTTTAGAACTTTAACCAAGTAAATAATAAAGTTAATAGATATTGTCTTAAAGCTCGTTTTCCATTATTTAGTCAAAGATCACAGAACCCTCTCATTATTCACACTACATGCCGTTTAAGTCAACATTCGTTCAAATATTCTTTTAATTCATAAACCTACATATGTTTACTGCTTATTACAACCGTGGTCCCTACTACGGTACGGGACGGAAAATATTTGAAGAATATGAAAATGTATTTGTTGATATTGATATCGCGGGATAAGCTGTATATACCGAAATAGGTAAACGTGGATCAGCAAAATCAATCAATCGGGCAGATGTCGATCGTTGGGAAAACGCAAAAATCCATTAAATGTTGTTGTTTGAGGCGCGCCCCGCTCCCGTGATACGGCCGATCTGCTACCCACATCAAACTCGTGACACAATCCAAACAAATACCACAAACAGTTTACACGTGCAAACATCTCCACGATCTATGACGCTCTGACGACCCTTCAGCGATGAGATTTTTTGTCAACATCAGGACCTTGAGCATACATCAACGTCTTCCCGACACGACGACTTTATTACAAGCGCACAGGGTTGCTAATTGAATAATTTGTGCTTTCAGGTTCGAAGTATTAAGGTAGCTGTTGTTGCGAAGATGTTTGCATTGGATTTTACGGCGATACTGGGACAATTTTTGTCAAATACTGCGGCGCTGTCAGCGCTGCGTGTTTATGTGCTCGGAGGGCGCTCCACTGTGTGGTGCTCAGCTCAGGTGCAGTCAATTTGTGATGCAAACATCTCCGGCTGGCTCACACGGAGCCGAATGTCGGTGGGAAAATATTGCATTAGCTGCCTCAAACGACGCCAAATAAAACTAGCCGCCGAAATGTTTTACCTTCTACATTCATTTCGCTTCTCTTCATGCAAGATAAATATGTTATTTGTAACTGAATAAATATGCAAGGCATACAAATGAAAACAGTTTTTACTAAATATACTTATGATTTTCGAATAAGTCTGCAATTGGAACAGTATGGGCAGATCAATTCTTTCTTTCTCTCTCATTTTTAAAAACTTTGTCCCCACACAAACATACAATTTCACACACTTGTCAAGTGTCTAAATCTTAAATCCAAAACAAAATATATATCTACGAATATTGAAGATTTGTTCTGTGTGGGAATCGAACCCGCGATACGTTGCGGTGCAGCCGGTTGCCCAGCGACCGTGCCGCCATTAATAATTTATCAATGTGTGGAGAGACGATATAGCAAGCGTTGAAATTTAGTGAGACATGGTTATAGACTGTAGGTGATGAAATATATCTGGATGGAAGCCGTGTAGGTCGGACAGACACGTCGCAGCCAATCGTTCCGCGAGGCTATACCCGATGTAATTAGTATGCAGGTATGTGTGTTTGTGTGTATGTGGTGCGTACATAGCGAGGTAATGACACGTCGGCACGCGGCCGGGAATGCGAGGCATGCTGCAGCACCAGGCCATGCAATACCGAGCCGCCGCCGCCGCCGCCGGCCCGGGGCGCACCGCTAACTTAATCTTACTCTCTCGTTTCAATACATCTTATCTAATTATTAATTTCAAACAGTACACAGCCTTCTCAACCCAGAAATCGAACCCGGAAAAAACATTTTAAGTTATTATGAAATCTGTCGACCGTCGGTTTGTCCGCAACAGTATAACCTGAGACGCCATTTTGAGAACAAATCTCAAAGGAATATTGCTAATTAAGTTTAAAGAAGCAACTTTTAAACTTGGAAATTAATTATCTGCGAATGAATTTTCTCTGTATTATGTACTTAATTGTTTTTGGATGTTGTTCGGAGTTTGTTTCGCTCTATTTTGTTAGAACGTCGGAACTTGCGAATTGTTTGATGTTGTGACTTTGTGCCGCGGGGCGCGCTCTCCCGACGTATCGTCTTCAGCTTATGAATTTGGAACAAGTTTTTAAATAGCTTCGTTCTGTGTTTACTTGTGTGAGATCTGATGTACGCCGTGTCAACATGAACGGGTGTTGACAGACAGCGCGTCCCCGTGTGTCGCCGGGAACTCATTTATTGCGCGTTACACTCAACCATTCGTTTCATACTACGTGACAGCGGCATATTTATATCAGAGTCTTGTCTGTCTGTCACAATATTGTCCATGTTAATATCAACGTTCCATATAATTTCAAGGCACCACTTGAAGTAATCAGTGAGCTCGCTACTGCCTGCCGGCCGTGGTGTAAGTGTCGGCGTTAAACATGAAGTAAACACAGTCGACAGACGACAGAGTGTCGAACTCTCACAAAGTACTTACACACATTACTCGAACAGTCAGATTCTCCCAAAATGCACATTCAACAGTTCTCGCGTCATTTTCTGTAAGGCTCACGGGCCTTCGTAACGAAGAGTCCTTGCCTTAAACTTTACCAACTTTATGATAACAACCGATTGCTTCAAAATCGACCTTATTACTGGGAGCGTAAGGTCTCTGCGCGTCGTAGAGCGAGTTCTGTTTTCGTAACTTCACACTCGTCGCAGTGGAGAGAGGCTGAGCGGTAAGGAAATGTTGCTGTCAAGTATCGCTCCGACGGGAAATGGTAGAAAATATTTATTTATATAAGTACTTACTAGAGTATTTAATTTTACGGGCAAGAGCCTTTGAGATGTTTAATATAAAAATATTATTCGGGTTGCGGTTGCAGAAAGATGAATCTAAACTTGGGTCCGAGTTACTAATGTATAAACTTTCCTGGAGTTGGAATCTTCCATCATCTCAATGCTTTATTTAGTTGGGAGTCATTCGTCAGAGCGCGCGCTGGTGAAGTACTTAAAGTTAGTAATTAGCTCATTAGTATACCTGTGATCATTAACCACTTGTCTACAACTAACTAGTTAACCCAGTTAGCGCTACGTAAACGACTTTTAAGTTTAGCGCAGTTTTAGCGCATCAGTAGCGCGGTAGCTCCACGCGCAGTTTGTTTCAAATTCCTCTTTGTAGCGCGCCACACGCTTGTTCCGCTCGGTCAACGTAAAACTATACAGCTAGGGACATGTAGAAAGGCGGCAAGTTTTTATCCAATTTCAAAGCTGTGAATAACTGTAACCTGATTGGATGTTTAGCTTAATTCTTCATAGTGCGGTTGCTAATTCTCATAACAACAGAACTGTTGTGTCAATTTATAAAATGAAGCGTTCACGGTTCGAACAATCTTAGATCTGTTAAAAGTGTCGCAACAGGCGAGCTATGATCCCAGTAATTATTCGGAACCTGACTCCACTTATCTACATAAAAAATTCACGGCAAGTTCGCAACCCACATTAAGTTTTAATTCAATAACGCGCCGATAGAGTAGGCCTGCTCGTGTAATTTGTAAGATTAAGTCGGTCGGGGCTAGTCCCGGGAGCGTCCCGGGCCGTAAGCCGGGACTTATGGACCGCGGCCCGGACGTCGCAGAGGACCACTTACAAATTAATTCAACAAGGTACTGTTACGGCCCTTGATTTGCATACATTCTGCAACAACTGTTTAAGATTGAACTTCACGTAATCGGCTCGTAAACTTCCCGATCAAATATTGACTGAGCTCTTGTCAATGACCGCACCTATTTGTTGGACGCACGGAGCTAGGGATGGAGTGACTTATTTGATTCTTAGATTGTTATTGTCAGCTGCATGCTTTCTCATACATGTTGTGTGTAATGAGCAGCAGCGTGCCGGTACTAGCAATACTCCCCGCGTGCGTCACGTCGTGGTACTAATGTACAATACGTCACGGCTGCCTCCTGACTCGCTCCCACTTATTTATATCTATAAAGTTCGCTCGTAAAATAACTCTTGAAACGAGTTCATTAAACCGTGTCGAGTCTGCTTCACAGTATATTTATTGCTGGCAGACTTTACAACATCCAAGTCACTGTGACGCTACAAAATGTTCTAAAGGGAGACTCCGAAAGAATTAGGGTTTTTTTTTTTTTTTTTTTTTTTTTTTGTGAGGGGAAAATCATCAAATGACTTCTCCCGCCCAGGGCCGGGCAGGAGGGAGTGTCAGACTCTTACTGACTAAAAACCCCCCTGTTCCTTCTCCTGCTCTGTGCCGAGGTCGCGGTACCTCATTGCGCTTACCCCGCAACCCCGGCTGAACATCAGCCCTTTAGGGCCCCGTCTGTGGTGGTCTATTGGCTCTTTGAGGCGCGCGCGGAACGCTACGCGCCGTACGCTCGGGCCTGGTTCTGGTCGGGCGGCGAGCTGCCCTTACTCGCCGACCGCAGGCCCGTACTTACGGTGGCCGGAGATCGTCCCTCGATCCCCGACGCCCGTAGTGTCGCCAGTTGCGGCTGCTGGGGCGCGAGGAGGAGGATTGCTCGCTCACGCGGGCCGCCTCTCTCTTTGCGAGCATGACCGCTTCACAAAAGGAGGAGACGGCGTCCCAGTTCCTCTCACTCCGCACCATGGCCTCGACTAAGGCCGGGCGCGAGAGGTCGCCGCCGCCGATCACTTCCCTGAGGATACGGCGGTGCTCAGCCCAGGCAGGGCATACCGCTACCGTATGCTCCACCGTATCCTCTAGGTGGTCCTCACAATGACGACACTCGGGCGTTTCCTCCCGCTGAATCCGAAACAGGAACCTACCGAAGCTGCCGTGCCCGGTAAGCACCTGCGTCAGACGGAAGGTGAGGACGCCGTGGCGTCTCTCAAGCCACTCCTCAAAGAGGGGTCTTACCGCTGCTATGGTAGCGTGCCCGGCCCTCGGTTGCGACAGTCGTTGTCTCCACTCTGCCATGAGATCTCGCCGGAGCTCATTCCGCCACGCACTTATTTGGCGCGGCAGAGGATCTTCGCCCCGGCGACGCGCGTCTGCGCGCAAACTGTAGACGCGCGCGAGCGCCTTCGCTTCTAGATCCCACGGCGGTGATCCGGCAAGGAGGTTCGCCGCCTCCCCGGAGATCGTGCGATACCCGCGGATTACTCGTATAGCCATGACCCTCTGGGACGCGACCAGCGTACGAGCCGGCCGCCGCTTCAAGTCCGGCGCCCACACAGGGGCACCGTAGAGGGCCATGGATCGCACAATCCCCATATACAACCTCCGGCAGGAGGCGTTTGGCCCCCCGAGGTTGGGAAGGAGCCGCTTGAGCGCGGCCCCAGACCGTTCCAACTTAGGGGCCAAACGACGAAAATGCTCCGTGAAGTTCCATCGGCTGTCGAGGACGAGACCCAGGTACTTCATCGCCGACTCGACGCCGATGGTAACTCCTCCTGCCGTTACTTGGGACCCACCTGGAGGTGGCGCGCTCCGACGGCCATAGAAGCACATGGCCTCGGACTTGTGGAGCGCCACCTCGAGTCCCAACTGCCGGATCCTTGCAACGACTGTCGCAACCGCTTGTGACATCAGGTCGGCCGCCGCCTGATGCGACCTCCCGTTCGCCAGCACCAGCGTGTCGTCAGCATAGCAGACAATGCTGACGCCGCTCGGGAGGTCGGTGCGTAGCACCCAATCGTACCCGATGTTCCACAGGAGAGGTCCCAGGACCGATCCCTGTGGGACACCGCGCGACACCTCTCGCCGATTCCACACGCCCCGGTGACCGGGGTAGATGACACATCTGTCCGTCAAGTAAGCCTCGACTACACGACGGAGATAGGCAGGCACCCGGTGGTACCGGAGTGCCTCCAAAATGCAGCTCCAGGGCAGCGAGTTAAAGGCGTTGGCGATGTCCAGAGACACCGCCACGACGACTCGCCTCCCGGCCAACGCTGTCCCCGTCGTGAGGTCCCTCACGCGCATGATGGCGTCCACCGTGGAGCGCCCTCTGCGGAAGCCGAACTGGCCGTCCGCTAAATCCGGCCCCCTTCTAGACAGGTGCCCGACGAGGCGGTCTGAGATTATCCTCTCGAACAGCTTTCCCACCTCGTCGAGCAGCACAATGGGCCGGTACGCGGACGGAGAGTCCGCAGGACGCCCCGGCTTCTTCACGAGGACCAGTTTACCCGTCTTCCACGACAGCGGAAACTGGCCTCTCTCCAAACATGCGCTGAACAGACCAAGTAGTCGAGGCCTGAGAGCCTCCGAGGCCAGGACCCAGACCTTGGCATGCAGCCCGTCAGGTCCTGGGGCGGTATTCTTGCCGCTCAGCCGGCGCACCGCCACTCTCAAATCTACCTCGGTCACTTCCGGAGCGGATTCGTCGTCGTCGTCGATGTAGCCCGCATTGGGCACCGCAGGGGGCGGGGGCATAGCCGGAGGCGTGTAACCCATCTGTGGTCGGGGGAATAGCGCCCCAACCACTTCGTCCACGACCTCCGGCCGGAGACTCTGAGTCAGTGGGGGCGCCCAGGTGCGGAACTTATCACGCACCATCCGGTAGGGGCGTCCCCACGGGTCTCTGTTCAGAGTCTCCAACATCTCCTCGCGGGCCCGATCTTTGGCCCGCCGGATCTCCACCCTGAGGGTGGCCTTCGCCGCCCTGTACTCCTCGTATAGCTCCGCCTCTCTGGTTTCAGCGTCCAGAGGGCGGAGACGGAGCCTGCGGTGCCTGGTGTATCGGCGTCGCGCTGCGGTGCACTCACCGCGCAGGTCTGCCAATTCCTGCGACCACCAATACACCTGGCGCTTGCGTTGGCACGGTCGGATCCGGGGCATCGCCACGTCGCACATCCTTGACATGGCGTCCTGGAGCCATCTCGCCTCCTCGTTAATGTCGGCTGGCCTGACCGGTGGTATTACCCAGGCCTGCACGACTGCGGCTTCCAGGAAAAGCTCCCGGTCCAGTTGCCTAAGCGCCCAACGCGGGCCACACGGGGCCTGTCTGACTGGCGGGTCTGCGGACTCGGCGGAGACGTCGAACCGTATATACCGGTGGTCCGAAAACGTCTCCACCTCCTCCATGACGCGCCAGTCAACAACGCGCGATGACAGAGCGGGGCTAGCAAACGAAATGTCCACCACTGACTCGCCCCGCATCCGTACGCACGTGGGGACAGAACCCCGGTTCAGCACGACTAGGCCTGTCTCCAGAGCCCAGTCTTCGACCATCCTTCCCCGGACATCAGTGAGCCGGGAACCCCAAGCCAAATTCTTGGCATTGAAGTCCCCGAGGACCAACACGGGGAGGGGACGGAACCCGACGACGACGGTGACTAACTCCCTGAGGGAGTTGTGGAACTCGACGAGAGTTCGGTTCGGAGAGAAGTACACGCCCACCACGGCGATCTCTCCGAACCGAGCCGCGACGCAACCCCTGCCTCGCTGAGGCCCTTCGGGGGTTGGGGTACCGGCGGCGGCCGACGAGATGATGGTCACCGAGCCGTCCAGGTCTGACACCCAGTGTTCCCTGGCTGGTACGAAGTACGGCTCGGAGACCACAGCAACATTGATCGACCACTGCGCCATGCTCTGGAGCAGGAGATCCTGAGCAGCGACGCAGTGGTTGATGTTCGCCTGGAGGAGGCGTAATGGAGCCATTATTGGGTATCCATCACGACCTCCTCTCTGACGGCAGCGGCGACAGCAGCAGTCGCAGGGGTGTTGGCGACTGCGGCGGCAGCGGGAGCGACGGTGGGAGCGGTGGAGGTGGCTACGGGCCTACCTTTGCTCCTGGGCTTGGTGGGGGGGGAGCAGGTTTTGCCCCCAGCCCGGTGATCGGCCGGCTTGCCAGCCGCCGCACATACTACGCAGTGCGGCGGGGCGGTACAAGCGCCGGCCCTGTGACCGGGCTGACCGCAGCGGAAGCAGCGGTCGCTGCGGTCCACCTCTGAGGTGCACTTGGCACCCACATGGTGACCAATGAGGCAGCGGAAGCACCTCAAAGGTCGGGGTTCCAGCAGCTTCACCTGCGCCGAAACCCAGCCCACCAGGAGCCTTTTGCCCTCCGACAGTTTTTTGGCCGCTGTGACGGGGCAGCTCACTACCACGGTCCGCAGCCCCGTATTGTCCGGGCGGATGGTGCCTGCCTTCACCTGATCAGCAGGGCACCCCCCCGTCCTTGCGACAGCGGCCGCCACCTCGTTCTCCGTCACGGAGTCATCCAGGCCCATGATGCGTAGCTCCAAGCATATTTTGGTGGGCCTGGACACGCGAGCCTCATCCGCCGCAAGGCACGTCCTGAGCCTCTCGGCAAGGGCGTCAGCGGATGGGCCGCTGGCCGCGCCGGGGACCTCCAGAAGACGGGCTCCAGTCGCGGTGACCCTTACCGCGAACCCGTTAGGGGCCCCGAACTCCGCGGGAGTAACCGTCCCCTTCAATTTGGCGAGGACGTCGCCGTATGTCACCCCCTTCTTAGCCGCGTCCGGCTGTAGCGTGATAACTACAGCCGAAGATTTAGGGGTGAGGAGCATTGCCGCAGCGCGCTTCTCTTTGCGTCGCTGCTGCCGCCGCTGCCGCTGCTCCTTCTTGCGGCGCTTCCTCGCCTCTTTGGCGCTCCTTCTCGCCTGCCCGGCCACCTGCCACTCGTCGCCATCGGTGCGCAGCTCTGATAGCGGGGTTGGGGCTGCAACGGCTGGAATTTCAGCTGCTGCGCCTCTTCGCTTGCGGCTATTTGGTGCCAGAGGCACAGCAGGAGCCGGTGCCGGTTGAGCCATAGGCGTCCTCGTCAGCGGCGGGGCTCTCGGTGGTTTCGCCGCAGGGGGCACTTTCGCCCTTTTCTCCACCGGAGCGTCTGCTCTGACGCCGCGGCTAGGTGGCTGCTTCGTCTTCGCTGCCGCGGCTGCATAAGTGCCAGTTGCGAGCGGGGGTCGAAGGAGCCTACCCTCCAGAGCGTCGAAACGCTGCTGGAAGGCGGCCATCTCCTGCCGCATGAGGCCAAGAAGGTCAGCCTCCACTGGCTGCGAGGGTTGGGGACGACCCGCGCGAGCAGCGGCGAGTTCCGCCTTTGCTGCACGAAGTTCCGCCTCCAGGGCAGAGTTCGCAGCCGCTAATCGGGCCAGCTCGCGCCTCATTCCGGCCATCTCTTTTTGCAGAGCGGTCATCTGCCGCTCTGCTGAGCCCTTCTGGGATACCGCCGACATTATTGCGGCCTCCGCGTGCTTAAGCACTCCGTTCCTGCCAGCCTGGGTTTTTTGCCCAGCCAGCATGCGGAGTGCTTCCTTAACCTGGAGGCGGAGGCTCTCAGCGCCGCCTGCAGAATCCTCACCTCCGGACACCTCCATCTCCGAGGAGTCCGAGGGGGCAGCCTTTCCCAGGGCGCTCCCCTCCGCTGCCAGCCGCTCTGCCGGCTCAGAGCGGCTCCCAGCCGCTCTTGTGGAGCCCTTCCCCTTGCCCCTACCCCGCGCAGCCGTGGGGATTTTGGGGGCTGGGGCCTCCTGCTCGATGGAGGACGGCTCTCGGCCATCCTCCAACCTGGGACGTTTGAAAACGCCCCGGTCTTTTTTGTGGCGCAGCGCGATGCTGACGCCAGACAATGATGAGTCGGACTCTGAGTCCGACTCCTTCCTCCCCGGGGCCCGTGCCCGAGACTTGCTGGACGGGGCCAGCGCCTCCCCACGAACCCGAGAGCCAACCTGGCCCTCGCTATCGCCTCCAAGCGAGCTGACCTCGCTTGCCTTCTCCTCACCGGTAGGTAGATTTTTATTATTTTTGTGTTTAGACATCTCCATTGAAGTCCCACGAGTATGGGGGAAATAAGAGGTCCGCCCAGGGAGAGCCCCCTGTCCCTGGGTAAGTGTGCATTTGTCTCCCAACTAGGGGGTCCACCGGTCCCCTAGCTGGGGGTGCGCTCACGACTGATCCTACTCCTCAGCCATACATACCCTCGCCGCGCACCAGAACTTAGTATTGGAGGAATTTTTTATAGAGGTTATCTTCCTCGCGGTCCGGGCGGTTAAGCCAAGACCCTCGTCCCGGTCCGAGTCATAAAACATGACCATGATCTCTTCCCGGATTACGATATCGACGGGTGCAGTCGGGCGCAGCTAGTGCCCCGATGCTACTCATTGGCAGGGTGAGTGCACAACGAGCGCCGCCCTTGTTTCTCCGCCCCGCTCTCTGCTAGGTCCAGAGAGTCGTGCGGAGGAACGCCCCCACGGAGGCGTAGACTCTATGCCAGCATAGAGCCGGTCGCCTCTAGAACCCGACCGGGTTCTCCGCCCGGCCAGAAGTTCGCTGCGGGCGACAGTCAAACCAACCCTGTCACCATCCCGTTAGGGAGACTGTCGCCCGCACCCAGGGTGCACCACGGGGAGGTCTTCTGGCACGCACCCCAAAGAATTAGGGTGGCACCCAATTAGCAGCCATTTACGTGCTGCTCATACAACAAGCGTAGTGTCGGGTCGACGCAGCGTGACGTCACGTCACGTCAGTGGCTGCGTCACGCTGTCACCTCGCGTCGCTGTCAGTAATGATCGCACTTGATCTGGTCGGTACTTTATGTAATTAATAACAAAATTAATTAGTGTAGTAGCACGGCTAGCGCCACATTTTGTTATTCTGCTAATAACCGATGTACGCGGCCATGTGCGGGCTGCGGGCTGCAGCAACTTCATTACCGATAGTGGACACGTTGGCGAGGGCGGGGCAATATTTAGCCAGTCTCATTAAAATAAATTCAATCACTTTGCCGTAATTACAGGACTAACGAGTTTTTAAATGGTTATACATTGATTGCCCTATCAAAATATTATATTTGAAATGTATCATATTGGAGAGAGGTAATTGAGTCGGAAAATATTTAACGCGGATGCAATGGCAAAGTGTAATTTTCACAAAAGTATAAGTTCCGCAACAATGCTAGGTGCTCACAAAGGATCCACTGACACTGGGCAGTACATTCCTTCGCCCAGTTAAACAATAATAAGTAAATCCGCACAATGTCCCGCGCCCCGGCCCGGCCCGGCCCGGCCCGGCCCCGGCCCCTCACAATTAGTATAGTTCACAATGAAACAAAACGCAGTCACTCTCTAGTCCTTTATGTTATTCCTCACTCTGTACACTTGCTCGGTACACGTTTAAATGCCTTTGTGCCATTTGTACGACCTCCGGAAATCCTTTACTGAAAAGACTTTTTTCAGTCTCATTTAGAGATGAGGGATGGTGACAACTAGTCGTGCAAATGGGTAAAGGAAAACTTACATTGCAGGATCTACATTCTAGTAGTATGATACAATAGGGTCGCATGCAATCAAGAAGTTTGATCGATATTGAACTCTACAAGTTTGTAATAATGTTTGAAATGAAAGTGAAGCATTCGATCGTTTCAAATATAACTTTCCTCCGAGTTTCCTTCGTGTATTGTATAATTCAGTAAATCTACTTAGGGAGCACCTTGTTATTGTTATGTTGCCGTATTGTATCTACTTAGCGAGTTCCCTCACGAGGCGCGAGGGCCGCCTCCCGCCGCTGCCTACATACTCGTACTTCTTTCAAATGTTCCAACGTATTTTAAGAACAACATAACTCCTCTGGTTTGATGTATTTTGATTGAATTACTTTTGGAAAGTATTGATGGATCACCTCCGAGCACTTTATTATACAAATGTTGAAGATGCAAACAACAAATTACTGGCTCACGCACTTTGTCAAATAAATATTCTTGGAGTTTACTTAGTATTTCGGTCTTCGGATAGCAGAGTTTACGCCACACAGGGTTGCCAGTTTTATTATTGAGAAATGCACAACCCTTTAATGAACATATATACTACAATACTCCAAAGTGTTTGATTTTAGACGACTCGTGGAAAACCCCTAACAGTTGTCCCACCCGTGACGCATGCTCGCGATAATATCACATAATTAGCTGGGACTCCTGGACTCCTCTTCAGCTACTTTGTGTTCCTACAATTATATGCGGCTGATGAAAAAACGCGCGGTTTTTAATTAAATTCCATGATGGCCGACGTGACCGAATTATAAACTGTATAATTGTTTTTTTTACCTTTGTTGGGTTTTAATATATTAAACGTTATATTTTACGCTGGGTTAGATGTCTCATTTTTAAAACATGGCGTGCCGCAGTGCACGTTGCTTTTTCAAAAATAATAAATAATCGGAAAAAGTTTGAATGCTTGCATGCAGCATCAACAGTAGCCTGGTTCCCTGATGAGCGTGTATTGTAAGTTTCACTCACGGTCAATTAAGAAATAAAATAACATTTTTGATACAAAAGAGCCGTAATAAATGTTCCATGAATCAATTCCCTCATATTGTCAGTTTTTACAGTAAAATATTTATTGGACGTTACGTAACGAACTATAAAATAACATATTGAGCGATGGGAAACACGATCATCATGGATCGATAGTCGATACTTTCTGCAGTATACAAAACTGCAAGTCCACATAAAGTAGAGGTGACATAGTGTGACAACTGGATCTTATACTAGTAATGTTCATCAAATTCACTGTTTGGTTTACCCTTAATCTTTTCTAGTCTTTTCTTTTTGACTCGACAATCTCCAGCTCTAATCAAAAAGTGAATGTTGATGACGTGCATTTTCAGTAAAATGTTCATCAAATCATTGTAATGTATAAGTCAGGCGATACAATTTGCTCACACGTCCGTCACAGGTCGCGTCATGTCCGTAATGTTCTTATACATAGCAGTGTGTTGCTGGCTTTGTGCAGCGCTCGATAGCGGTAACCACTGTGTAGTGGGCGATGTAAGGTCAGCTCTGCACAATGAGCCATTTGAAGATGAACTTTACGTGTGTGAGAGCCGATGTGGATGGTCCAGGTCGCCTGCCTTATTGAAAACTTAGTGAAACAGTGTTCGTTTTGTCTTTTTACCTTTCATATTTCATAAGTCGCGGTTGTTAATCGTGTGAGATTTGATTACCATCAGGTGATCCTCGCCAAAATATCGTACGAAAAAAAAGCAATCGGCGCTGCCCATGAACACCCGCAACCAAAAGAGTTACGAGTGCGTTGCTGGCTGTTTCGTATTTGGATTGGAAATGGATGGAAGAAGGGGCACGCATTGGGCCCTTCGGTAACCTCACTGACACAGCGAAACACAACGCTGTGGTTGATTCACGACGGTTTTCAGCGAGGCCGTGGTATCACTCCGTTTAAGCCGACCAATTCGTGCCGAAACTTGGCTCCCACACTTATTACTGTTACTAAGTCAGTAAAAACATGTAATAAATTGTTGTAATTAGATCAAGTAACACGTTACTAGTGAGACTTCTGCAAGTCCCCTGCGACACTATCCTACTGGCTGCTGCCTGTAGGTCCGAGTAACACTCCGTCCGCGCGAGACTTTGCTTCCACGTATTTATTTCATTATTTGACAAAAAGAAGTTTAATGGAGTTCTGAGCTCGAGCTCGCGTCAACGCTACAGTGAAACCGATTTATAAAGGAATAGTTTTGTAAAAAGAACTTAATTATGTAATTTATTAGGTACATTAACACGTGTTCATAGGATCTCAGATAGTCTTCTGTAGTATGTAGATATATCGCATATAGGTATTTATGAGAATAATAAATAACTAAACAAAAAGTACGAGCAATAAACATGAAGAGTTTGCGAAAGTTTTCACACATTCCGACATGTTGTGTAGTACATATATGTATGTATAGGGAGGTACCTACAACGAGAAATATGAAATGTTTCAGCAATAAGTCATCGCGCCCTCCACAAACACACCACCAGTGGCAAAGACTTCAGTGACTGAGAAATACCTTCTTCAAAAGTTCAGTAGGTTACAGCAACTTCTCTTTTAGGCTAAGTGCATTTATTGAAACACATTTGAGTCTCATACAATAGAAGGAAGGTAAGCTATATTGTTGCCACAAATCGCACATAGCAATTGCTTTAGCTTTTAGAGAACAATCGCAGTGGAAACTATCCCACCCCGGTGTCACAGATCGAGCGCAATAAGGTACAGCGGACACGGCCTGGTGCCGAGCTGGTAGTGAAGGAACGGGGAAGTTTTTAGTTTAGCAAGAGTCTGACACTTTCTCTTGCTATACCCTGGGAGTCGAGAGAAGTCATTTGATAATTTTTCCTCCACCAAAACGGGTAGTACTTACAAGTAGTCTTGGCACTTACATCAATCTCATAATACACGGAAATACACATCGTAGATAAAGATAAATTTTGCTTCACAGAATCTGTTCAAATAGTGAGTGTTGTAATAATTTATTCACAGCTTGTGTTTGATACGTCGATGTAATGTATTCGGTAAAACCGCAGTTTTAATTTGAATTGAATGTAATTTGTATTTAGTTTGTGAGAGACGAGTGCGTTCAGTAAACTGTGGCGGCCAGTGATTAGTGGGCTTGCTGATCATTATAATTAGCTGCAGATATAGAGGAGCACGTGCCACTGGCCGACCATGAAATTAGAAATGACGATGATGTGCCGGAGTCTAGCATTTAATTAGAAATGTAATTACCGCCCTCTGTATGTAACGTCCAGCAGTGGCCGGCCGCAGCCTGACGTGTTGCCATTGAATATTGGATCCGTTTGCAGTTCACATTTATTGGCAACCAAATTGTCGTTCGGACGCTCGACAAATATACGAAAAATGGAAAAGACATATTGCTGTGTCTTAACCACGCTGGCCAATTTAAGCTCTATTTGCTGTTGGTTAGGGTCTGTTTTCCAATGTTTTGTTGCTTAATAATGGTGGAAAGATTGGCAAAGTTTGTTGACACGGTTGAGTTGATGCGTAATCTCGTCTGGAGCATTCGTTTTGTGAGCAGCTCGAGGTACACGCGGGTGACGGAACGGAAGGTGGCTTTTTATTATCGCTCTTCGTTTTGTTCCCGACAACAGGCGGCGGCCCGAGCTCGGCGCCGCCTCAAAGGGCCGCAGAATACCGAGTCAAAGCGTATTACGGCAATTAAAACCATTACGAGTGTTGAGAGGTTTTCTTAAGGATTCCAGTAATTAAAGCTTTAAATTAGAAATATTTCGGACGTATAAAGCCAACTAACTACCTACTTCTTTTGCTTTGTATGGTTTCGGTGGGAAACTAAACTTTGGCGTATAAAGTTGTAGTAAATAATTGTCGTTATCATTGGAAAATTGAGTTTAAGGTACAACATGTAGTTAGCTTAGCGTGTACTTTTTGTTGCAGATTACAGTCAACCAAATAAGTTGCTGATAATAGTTAAATAACAAGGGTTCAGTAACCTATTGTGGCATAGCGCGCTAATTAGTATTAGCCTTTATATCTATAGCTCTGAGTCTGAAATGCACAAAACACTGTAAATTCATAACAGTAAAATTATATAGTTTTTAATTAAGGACGGAACAGTACCGCAAGAGTGTGTTGACGTCGGTAACGCGCAATCACTGCACACGACTATGTCATACAGTTCCCTGCTCAATGCTTAGTGTTGCATGGCGTGGTGCAGTCAATCACAAAGAAATAAGAAAACTAGATGTTCCTGCATGTAGCTCGTCGAGTGCGGCGCGACGTGTGAGATGCACGAGTTGTACTGCGCCGCTCATCTGCCTTTGTTATTTAAATCGCTGATGTTTTATTAAATCACGCCTCGTTTCTGTTCCGCTCAGTGCTTTCCTTTATAAAGAAAATATTATCATATAATACTCTTGTTTTTTTCATCATGAGTGAGTGTTTTTGATTTGAGTGATTGCAGTTGTTGGGAGATACAGTGTAAAGGCAATTCAATGAAGCTATTTTCATGATCCATAAGTTGTTGTTCAAGTTCTGAGGGAAAGAAAGAAAATATATTAATTCATAATTAGGCGTTTAAAACGTGTATTCGTCAATGGATTACAAACCACAACTGTTCAGGCGCAAATCAACGATACTAAAACAAAGTTGCAATTACGTAATAAAATTGGATGTTTGTGCTTCTAAAGCTAAATTATCTCATTTACAGCCATCCTGCCAGCTCCTGGGTGCCGTACAGTGTGAGAGTGTCGCGTCGCGTCGCAGACAATCGCGACTGCGGCCGCGCAATAAGAAATATCCATTAATGCGGCCGCGCCACCTGAGCCGCCGGAGCCGCGCCAACCAACTGTCTACACTTCCACAGTGCGCTCAACTGTAGTAGATCAATAGCTAGCGTTATATAATTGTCAAAGATTTACTTGTTTTAATTAAATAGTTTGATTTATGAAAATGATAAAGGGACTGACAGGATGCGTAGAGTTGCAGATTGTGCTTATTATTCGAAAAACTTATCCAACAGTGGATGGATGTTGAATAATGAAATGCAAGGATCTCAGAAATATTGCATTACTTTAACGTACCACTTTTCTAGGAAATAAAAATTGATTTGATTTGGTTTGATAATGCTAACTCAATAGCGATTTACAAGTTCACTATTCAGTATTTAATCATAATGTACAACTTAAATATCCGAACACACATGGTGAAAGTATAACATAGTAAGACCGCACGGAGTGAACTCTCTGCAGGGCGGCGGTGCTCAGCTCGACAAATTAAAATATTCCGCGCGAACCGTCGCCTGACAATGGCGGCCGCTGATTGAACACCACCTCACTCGCTGGAGATGTCGATCTGATCCGCCCCTTTCTAATTACTCACAACATTTTTGATTTTCGCAGCCGCATTGTGTTACCGGCTCTTTGGGAACTTACAATGCCATTGACGCGTTGCTGTCTTTATGTAGAAAAGTGGATTGGAAATGGAATGAATCATCGGCGAAGAGATTTAATGAAGTTGATAGCGACTGTCGTATTTTAAAAGACAAAGATTAAGATAAATCAATAAAACATATAATAATATATGCTTCTACATCCATAGGCGGTAGCAATAACGTTAGAAGTTCGTGCGTAGCTCAGCTACTCGCCATGGAGTTAAACTTTCTCAAACAAAACTAATTCAAAATTACACGAGTAAGTAAGTAAGTAATCCATCGAAGTTCCCTTAAAGAAATTCAAAATATTTAACTAGTTTGCAAAGAACAGGGCCCGCATTTTGTAAATCATCAACTTGATGAGCTTGAAATAATTCCACTTTATTTGCACAATCTAAGTTTATTTATTAAAACCAATATCTGCACGGGGTTTAATTAAATACTTTGCAAGTATTTGTACTGGGACGGTCGGAGAGGAGGGGCGCTCAACTTCCCACAACTTTTAACAAAAATTCCCGCAGTGTTGCTGCCACTAAATAATGAGTACCTGCGGAGCTGCGACCTCTGTGCAGGTTGGATGCACCATTATGTCTATACATGTTACTAGTATTTGTGACGTCACAAAATAAACACTTTACAGTTGTAAGTTACTTTGTTTTTATTGCCACACATAACAATCTTGTTTATTTCATGTAAGACAGTAAATCACTCTCCCCCATATATTATATTGAGAACAAAAATACTCCATTCCATTAGTCGCTCCATTAACCAAAGCTTCGGCGTCCGTGAGTACACATTAGCTAACTAACGGTCGACATACACACGAACGTACTTTGTATATACGCAGCCGAACTGAAGGAACTACCTGCACGTAGTGTACGCATTATTTCATAGCACTGCATCGGGCCGCCACGGCTGTTGGGAATTCGCACATTAAAAAAAAAGTCAACTTAAATATTTTGTTCTACAAAGATGTTGCACTGAGAACATATAAACAGTCTAACCGTCTCATTTATAATTTCCAACGCGGTCTGAGAACTAAGCTGCGTGGTAACAAACCAAACAAGGAGCACGCGTACATCCCCCGCCAGGAGTGCGTGTACAAGAGGAGTAATGCGGCCAACCGATATGTCGAAGGTGGTCTCTAAGACACTTTGATTAGTTGAAAAGTTCCCCCGCCTTGCACGGGAGCCGGGGGGTGAGGGGTCAGGGGGCTGCTAGGGCTGCCAAAGCGGTTGTTTCGCCCATTTTCCGAATCATTGGCGGACAACGATGCGACTCGATGAGAATACAATAGATATTCATGGCTGTCGTCCGAAATATAACTTACAGCGCTGGCAATAGGTACGGTTCTGTGAAAGGTCGCATAAAACTCAATGGGTTGAAAGTTTTATTGAATTAGGAATGTCTTTGCCGTGACTCTGGGAATGCTTTGTACCGCGGACCTTACACTGGGACATTAGTTTTGTAAAGGAATCTCTTTTACCGGTAATTGAGCTAGAAATTGATGAATGATTGCTTGAGAAACTTTACATTTGCTAAATTATGTATGAGTAGGTGCGTATCAGCAATAGCCCTGTTGTGGGTCGGGATAGTGTGAGATATTAGCACAACATGCCGCGGCCGGGGCTCCGTACACGCTGCGCGCTGCCGCGCTGCTGAGCTGCTTGCTATTCATATTCTGATGCCTCTGTGATGATTATATAAATCCATGACATATATTTTTGAACAAAAGTGTCCAGTTTTCATCAGAAATTTCAATAAATATAATGCTCCTGAAAACACAGAGCGATGCGCTATTAAACCGTTTTCTCCGTAACGAATTTCTCTACAAAGCTCGGATGCAGGCAAGGTATCACAGTACTTGGGCTCGGTTTAGACACCATTAACTGACGATCAGCGCGATATTGAAAACCCAATCAACCACAATTCGTATCTCATGCGCTGCGCTTGCTGAGGTTGCGCGCCGCCTCGGAATATTCCCGTAATGAGGCGAGTGAGGCCACCCGACACCGGCGCCCGCGTGCTTAGCCTCAGCATCCCCGAGCTGCACGAGCTCCGTCACAATGCAGCCACACACAGAGATATTGTTTTGTTTTTTCTTAAGGTAGGTCAACAATCTATCAGCAACAAGCATGTTATCACGGGATATTACTGCATACAAAAGTTGCAAATGTAAACAAAACAAACAAAAAAATACTCTTATTTTAATATCCCTTAGGTGTGCATAAAAGCAGAAATCCTGTTGTAATCAGTACTTCTGCAAGACATTGCAGTGTGGAGTGTGCAGTTCACCTTTAACGGGAACTATGCACATAAGAGGCGCGCACGGAAGGCATCGCATGAACCTAATCCGTTCGTGTAATGTGGGAACATTCTGCGGCGGACGGCGGAGGAAGCGTTCTGTGAGGAATAATGAGAAACGAGGACACACTGCATGTAAGGGGACTTTATTACTCGCATGCGAGCGAGAGGATTGTGCTAAACTGCCATATTGCATGCTGTTACAATGAATGAAACGACACAATGAAAGTCATACGAAATACCACTGTCCTGTTGGATCTGATATTCCTAGACATTACCTATCAATGTGCTGTCGTCGGTTGCTGGGCTTAAAGTCCAGACAAAGCGTAGAGCTGTACATACAACCTGATAGTTGTTGAAGTGGAAATGCGTAAAGTATCAGCGACCCCAAAATGATTCCACGCGACGTGTGCCTCTTGAAGCCGGAAGTAATGGCGGGGAGCGCATAGCTAAGCAGGTTTCCAGACGGCCGAGCAAACTCGTTGAAGATCAATCTTTCAATTTCGCGGTCGGGCGGCGGGCGACGCGGGCGGAAGGGGGGATGGCTGCCGATAGTTTCAATAACACTCGCTAATTTGCATGGAACAACCCTCATCATGCCACGTCACTAATAATAATTCAAAGAGTCCGCCCGACCGCGCGCTCAACCCTACAAATGCGATCTAATCGGTCTGCTAAGCCGTACAAATTCAATTAGCGGGATTAAAAGCGAGCCGACATTGTGAGACTAGTCTAGAAATATCACACGGCACATTGGACGGTTAAAAAGTTCCCCTGTTGAACGTTCCCTTTGTGTCGGTGCCCTCGATTTGAGCCTTTGTGCTATTGTCGCGGCAAATATTGTCTAAACAAATAAGTCTACAATGCTCGTCCAAACCGGTGTAATATTTTGACAGATTATTGTGGAATTGGTGAATTAATCATGTTTGCGCTGATTGTTTATTTATTTGGAACAGTTTCAATATTCAATGTCGAATTATTGCTAGTTTATTGTACTCTGCGGTGATTTCAAATGGTATACAATATGTATACCTAACAAAAGTGTGGGATATAATATACTATTATTTGATACAACCTTCTATAAAACCAATGTATATGTATCTGTTATTCACTTGTTTGGAATACTTCGCTTAAGCAGATGTGGACAAGCATGGGATCGGTTGGTATTCCATAAACAGTGCAAATTAGGTATTAGAGGAGGCGCGCCTGGCGTGTGGCGGGTGATCCTCGATCCTTGCCACCCAAAGTGTAACCAGATAGTTGCGGCCGTTATTAACACGACACGCACACACTGCCGCCGATACAATCGCTTTACCATCGCTCCCTACATTAGTAGTACAACACACGGCTCGCCGCGCCGGGCCTCATAGTACCCTCTGACTCAAGGAAATTACCGAGGACACAATAATTGTTTAATGGAGGTTGTACACAATTGTTGCTATATGTTATTATGCTACGCGCCTCCTTAGATACTTGATATACATAATGTGGTTGCTGGCTATTCTGTGCTTGTTTTGTCGATGATATACATAAATAGAATGGGTCTCGGTGTGTTCCTGACATTAAGTATTATTTTTTACAAAAGGTTAGACAATTATTAAGTTAAAAATAATACAATTATGAATAAAATAAATAACATTTAGGTACGCAACAAAGTTGTATGTAAATTACAATATCAAGCTATAACAATGAACTTAATAAAGTTATACGGTCTTGTTAATTACACCTTATGAAGGGCTAACTGACTACTTGGCTACAACTTCATTGCACTCGACGTGGATGGGCCGCAGGTCCGGCCGGCGCCGCCTAATGCCGGCCGGCGATCCCCGCGTCGAAGGGTTGAGTGATTGATGTGTTTAGGAACACTTGACTTCTGAATTTATTAACGAGGATGAGGACCATACCGGGGTGTGTTGACAAGTTAAGTGTTGGGACAGACACTTGAGACTTTTTTGTTTTAAAATATGTAAATTTTATTTAAAAGGAGCAATACTTTAGTATTGTATGGACAGATTTATTTAGTGAAGCAACAAAAGAGATTCCTGCGAGTGTCTGTCAGTAAACCTATATACCCCGTGCATGGTACGACTGACATGACTGTCCTCTGCCCGGAATATTTCCCGCTAGCATCACGGCAGGTAAAAGGGCATGTCGACATAAAGCGAGGTGCACACTAGGCCGCTACATGACGTGGACAAAAAATGGCTTGTTTTCCAAACAGCGGCGCACTGATTGCGCGCTTGTTACCGCAGTAATATCGCGGCGCGGTGTACCAGTGTGCACGGTGCTATGCCGACCGACTCAGATTGACAAACGCTGCGGTTCCATACTGATGATTGAGTTTTTCATCAAACATTAGTCGCATATGTCCATGTTCCGTGCGTAGAGGTGAATAAACTGAAATAAACGTTTGGGTGGAATTAAAAGCAATCTGTCGTATTGTTTTCATAACTTATAATTTTTCCGAAAATTAAACCGATTTCTTCAAACTACCGGTAGGTCGACCGATTGGTAATATAGTTGGAGTTAGTTTAAATTAGCTAATTGTACAGTTGTAAGTTCAGAGTAAGCTAGATTGAGTCAGTAACACATTTGCTTGGTATATTGCGAGTTTTTATATTCCGGTCAGTCCGTCAGTGTGTACGTGTGCACAACTGAGTGCGTACGCACGCAGAGAGGCGTAAACGCGCAAAACAAGCGCGGCCCTCGGCGTCGCCTGCACAAATACGCGATTGGAATGTTACAAAGCGAACAATTTGCTTTGTGTTGCGATGCGTCATGTTATTGCAACGCGTCCTACAACACTTTTGTTTCGCGTTGTTGCGTTCACCGCACATTGTTGGCCAAAAGTGATGAAAAATGTTGCAGATATTGGTAACCCCTGCATCGTAAAAACACGAAATGGGACCATTTACTGGAATTAAAAGTTCACAGACACTTATTAATTACTGCAGATTTTATTTCATCGCTGAGCCCGTCCTGCAATCGAATTGAAACACATTTATCAAGAAAAACGTTAAACTAGGGGTACGTGGGCGGCGCGACTACATCGATTACATAGCCCATCAAAGTAGGCTGGCTACAAGCTTGGCGAGGGCCGCAATCATTTTAATTGGCTCGCCTCAGCGGCCCACTTCCCTCATTATCTCCGAGATTACTCTTCGCCATGAATATTTCGAAATCTCCCTCAAGGGGGGTGTCGGTTAATGCATTCCCCGAGTACAGTTTTAATTAGTTTGAACTTGACCCGACGGAACTTCATTATATCAAAAATGAGACATCGCAGTGTTCACAAGAAACATTAGTGCAAGGAAATGAATTTAATATCAGCCCCTTGTGCCCGGGGATTAATGGATCAACTTCTTTGCACTTCTTAAAACGACCAGATAACTCGGCGCTACTCTAATAAATCTTAAACGTCGCCTTCACACGAACTAAGTCTTTGCTGGAGCGTTAGGGTATTATATACTAGGTAGGAAGAGTTCTAAATCAGATGAGCAAATGTACGCGAAGCAATCAGGTACTAATTTCTCGTTATACATAATACATCTGGTTAGGTATGTATGTATGTATGTGCGTAGTTAACTTAGTGTAATTTATAAATTTGTATAAAAATGCCTCGTCTTATTAATGTGCCTCGTCACGGTCTGACATTTTATATTACAAATACTTACATACAAGGGCACAATTTGAAAGTAAGGCGTCGCGCGTTGTAAGCGCGGGCGGCGCTAGCGGCGCGAGCGGCCCACTGGAGCGGGATAAGGCGAGACACGTACGCTACGGACAATGATATTCATGGCCGGATCACACAGAGCTCCGGTTTTTCATCGCCCGCACATAAATGAATACTTAATGCAAGAGCTCACGAATTGTAGCTGAACAGAGTTTACACAACTTTGGCTGAACACGCCCAGCGGGAAGCGAACAGTTTTCTTAAAAACCACTGTCTATTCTTCTTATTGCACTGCTGCAATTCGTCGAACAACTATTTTATTTATTTAATATGATTTGTGAGTGTTTCAGAGGTGCCTCGAACAGCCAGTAGACCACCACAGATGGGGCGATGTTCAGCCGAGGTTGCAGGACAAGTGCAATACGGTATAGAGAAATCAAAATATGCTTCAAAAAGGCGTTTTACAGGTTATAAGTTGAATAACTGGTTAAAACAATGATAGAAATCCCTTAATCACACGTCATAAAAGTACTGTCGTTTTACAAATCATACACTGCGTTCATAAAATTAAAGTTTACCTGTAGGCTGTAACAGAGATAAGATTATCCGTGGCGGCGCTGTGACTTCGACAAATCAATCGGATCGCGTCTGGCCGCGCGCTGTTATATCACTCCTGTCATAAATTCAATTGTGGAATTCTTGAATTCAAAATGAATTTAGATATTCAAATATTTGAATTTGATTTAAAGGTCAAAGTTTCGTACAAAAGCCCGGCACCGAGATTGTAATATTTATGAAATATTCTCAAGTTTTCAATTAATATCGCTATTTGTACTTTAAAGAAAGACCGCAATGGTTACGTTTAACGAACATTAAGATATTGTGAAGCTATCAGAAGATAATGTTGGTATTTGTTGTCGCAGGATTTCCTACAATATATAGGTAGTTATAATTAGAGTATAAACGCTAAGCAAAGCCGGAGAAAGCTTGAAAATAAATCCGTTTCTTAATATCATTAAACGCTCTCTGTTGGAGAGTGCCATTAGACCTCACAGAGGACAGTGCAGTGTATCAATGCTCGGCTGCCGCTCGCAATGTACCGCCGCTGTACAGACGCTGCTTCGGCTCAAATTAAACACTCAAAGGCGCAAAGGAATACGGGCTCCAAGAGTTAGCGGAATCAGAGCCCGAGTACTTTGCGGTGCCGGCACGAATTAATATCCTCGCTTATTTCGTTAAGCAGCATCCCTCTCGCTCGTACTGGATAAATAATGTCATCAAACGTGCCGACTGTTTATATTTTATTTTATCCACGTTTGTGTCAGAGGGTCCTCGACTTACACCGCCGTAATTCGGGTCGCTTACGTTTAAACTGGGTCGGATGATATCTCCGTATACCAGCTCCTTAAAATGATAAAACACGAATTTATACCTTATTGTTACTCTTGTAAGGTTTAATTGGGACAAAGGTAACGTAAGTAAGGTTTAGCAAACGAATCGGATCCCAAAGAGAGTTGTAACATAGACTTTGTGTATTGGTAACAGAGCCCGTCTTCGATTGTGCTGTGTGTTTGTCAAGCTCTCGAGGTAAATTTGCAGAGGTGTAGGCGAGTGTGTCATTGGAGCTGCTACGTCGTCCCCAGGAGCTAAACAAGCCGTCACACAATGGGCACAGCTCCAGGATACATGACGTCGTGCTCACTTTGACATGTTTTATCTAACGCGTGGGCAATAGACGGCTCGACCACTCGACGGGGACTCTCTGCGACGAGATATAAAGTGCACACAATTTTATGCTTATTATGTTTTTATTAGTCGGCCGCCGACTGGAGCACCCCTTGAGGTCGTCGCGACTCGAATGTCTGCGAGCCAGTTTGCAGTCGGAAACATATTCCGAAACCAAAATTTTCTAAACGAAGACTTCTACAATTTGCTTCAATTAACTAGCAGTGCTCAAATTCATACGTTTCGTGTAGTTAATTATAAATTATTGTAAGGGAAGGAACCTAAATGAGGAAAGTATTTACATTTAATAAGATTAATTTAGCATTCTAAGTAGGTATACTTATACACATTTTTGTTGTTGTTACTATACAAATTCAGAATTCTATCTATGCATAATACCAGTAATAATGTTTACGTAGTCCGGTGAGTTAACTATGCGCGCGTAAGACGTTGTTGGTGGTGTGTGTTCATATCATATCGGCATAGCGAGTGAATTCAATAGGCTTAGCGTTGTGGCCAGATTGGATTCCTCGGCTGAATGGCCCCGAGGCCGCATCTTCATACTGATACTGGTGTAAGCAGGTACCGGTACACAGCACCCATATATATAAACATATTTACGTCATGTGACTATAGTACACAGTAATAATACGTTCACACACTCTTGTGTCGTGTTAAAGCAACAAGTTCTATTGTATAATTATTATCCAATACCAAATTGTATCGCTGTCAAAGTAATGCGATCCCACGAATAGCCGACGCTTCGGAAACTTGGTACAATAGACGAAACTAAGTGATAATACAACTTAACCCTACCATAATGGCAACAATACCTTAATTACTTATTCGTCCACTTCACATGTGCTCTTAATTCTCAATAAATCAAAAACTGAATTTATGGTTGGCCGTATCAATTGATCGCTTTCGATATTTTATTTTCCCGCCGCCGCCGTATGATTTGCACTGACAGCGATGGAAATTAAATCTTTTGATGGGATGTTGCGTTTTCATTTTAACAGCCATGTTTTAAAGTCACGCGGAAATTGTTTATTTTTAGCTAACGTTAGGGGAACACTTTATTCGAGCTGGCTGCGTACATCGAGTCATTGAAATTCTGTCAGTTCACAGTTTTATCTTAAAATTATTTATTTATTATAAGAAAAGAAAATTATTGATTCTCATGTAGTTTATTAATTTGTTCAAGTATAATAATGTTGTTTACTTTTATTTCCAAACGTTTAATGAATGATTTAATCGATTCTCAGATATTTACCAGAATATTTAATGCATTCAAGTGTACACCTACAGTGACAAGCTGAAATGATGTAATTATTTAGTTTCCATTGCTGATTTACGTCGTATTCAAACCAACTTGGTGTTACAAAGCAAGCTATGAACATCGAAAAAGTTGTAAAGCGTTGGAAAACTCATTCAACTCGGTGTACCCACAGTTTTAAACTTTCTTTATTCGAATCAAAAGCGCGCCAAAGCATAGGCTGTACCATTCAGTGCGTCGTCTCATTGAGTTTAACGCCCTCAAGAAATTACAGCAGAAGGTCGAAAATATATTTATTTTTTAAACACGACAATGTCTCTGGATCATTATTATTCTCAAAATGTATTTTTAAGTAAACTTAAATTGATCTGTGAGTTAAAAAAATATTGATTACAAGAACAGCAACTGTATTGTGTCTCGTGTGGATTTTTCGGTAGGTCAAAAGCACATAATTGTCTGTTGTTCATAAATGTTTTGTTCTTAATAATAGTGTAGAACAGCATTATCACCATGAAGCCAGTACCAGCGCTAATATCCCGTGAGTCCCAATTTAATTTCGATCACAAATGGGATTTCTGTGCCGGCCGGGTATTTAGTGGCGCCGCGCGTTTAACGCTCGCTCATTACGCGCGCACTGCTGCCCCCGTTAGTAAAAAAGACGCATCTAACATTTTTTCCAAATTTGAGTTAAATACATTGCCGGGATCAGAAAAAAAAGGCGCATCTGCCTGTATTTTTAATATTTTGCTAACTTTCTCCAGTGCGATTTTAACACAATGAAATAAGACGCTTCTGTAATTGTTTTTAAATCTGATTGAAGATGAAAAGACGAATTTATTGGAAACTTAGTTGAAAAGTCGCATTTAAGTAGATAATGTCCATTTAGTCTAAAGTTTTTTTCTTAGTTCGGTAATGTAAAAGGCACATATTTGTCCCTATTTTCAAGAGGAAGTTAATAAGACGCAAATACGCGTTTACGTCTAACACGCTATGTAAAAACTGAGTTCATAATAAGAAAAAAAGACCACATCTAACAACTTGCGCCCTATTTATTTCGTAAAATTGATTTCGCATAGACGTATTTGCCATAAGCGTCTTAATAACTTACGTTGAAAAAAAATTAAACAACAGTTACTTAATAAAAAAGACGCAAACGTGCATATACGTCCATTTTTCTAAAAATTGTGTATAAAGCGGAGCTTGCGCGGCGTGTTGGGGGGGTATGTTTTGTACGGCGCCTGACTAGTTTCTTTGCCAGTTGCGCCCGCACCCGAGTAAGCTGTTGAAGAGACGTGTCGCGGTTGCGCAAATTTTCGCTGCGTACTTCGTTGTATAAAGTAAGTAGGTATATTTATTATTTTCTGTTTTGGTATAAAAAATAATATCAGTCTTACTAACTGTAAACACCATTTTTATGTACTTGGTGTAGTAAAAATATAATAAATTAAAATACTACTAATAAACACAATGGTACTTCATTCAATGGTACTTACGAGTACCTACGTAAATCATTTCTTCAACTTTAATTTAGTTCTATTAAATACAAAATACACACAGTATTTTGTAACTTTCTTAGTTTGAATTGCATTTAATGATTGCTTGTAAATACTTAACGAGCTTTAAAACTTTTTTTGGTACATTCTAACATTATTATCTGTTGTTACAGATAAAACTAACATGAAAAGAGGTCGATGCTTTGAGTTAGTTAATAAAGCTTTAGCTTCCACTAGTACGGAAAGTACAAATAGTACTGGAGTAGAAACTACAGAGCGTATGACAGTCTTTGCAATCGAAGTTCAATTTTAATCTGTCTACTTGATATAAGTGATTGCAATCTGTTTAGTTGATAGTGTATGCCACTGATTCATTAATGTACTCAGAAATCGACTTGCGCAGGACGACATGTATTCTCCATCCTTGGGACTTTCATTGAAAAGCCTGCATAATGTCGCAGCTAGAGTTTTGACATAATCAAATCGAGCTAAAAATTCCTTGAGTGCCTTGCTCATTGTGATTATCAAATCGCTGCTGGAAATAGGTTTCTCTTGTAAACATATGTCCACAGTTTCGCATCAGGCGCAAGTATCGTGCTCTGGAGTATCAGGATTAAACTCAGGTAACGTTATTTTCGTGCTGGCTGCACGTGGTTCCCGTATAGTACGAATGAATTATATCATACTTTGTTGCTGCATTTTAAAAAGACGTTTCCATATTTTGATCTCCTTATCTTGTGAAATATTAACGTGCTGACCTGTGTTCTGTTCCTGAGTCGTTACAGGTAATCCCACTTCTGATGTGAGAGCGTCAGAAGGAGCCTCGTGACGGTCATGGTTGTCACTTTTTATCGTGGGCGTTGTCATGACCGGAAATCAAAATAAAGGCACGCTTGTATTATTTGGTTTCCTCGCTATTTTATTCACAATCACACAATCAATAAGATTTTTTTTTGTGAGGGGAAAATCATCAAATGACTTCTCCCGCCCAGGGCCGGGCAGGAGGGAGTGTCAGACTCTTACTGACTAAAAACCCCCTGTTCCTTCTCCTGCTCTGGGCCGAGGTCGCGGTGCCTCATTGCGCTTACCCCGCAACCCCGACTGAACATCAGCCCTTTAGGGCCCCGTCTGTGGTGGTCTATTGGCTCTTTGAGGCGCGCGCGGAACGCTACGCGCCGTACGTTCGGGCCTGGTTCTGGTCGGGCGGCGAGCTACCCTTACTCGCCGACCGCAGGCCCGTGCTTACTTGGCCGGAGATCGTCCCTTGATCCCCGATGCCCGTAGTGTCGCCAGTTGCGGCGGCTGGGGCGTGAGGAGGAGGATTGCTCCCTCACGCGGGCCGCTTCTGTCTTTGCGAGCATGACTGCTTCACAAAAGGAGGAGACGGCGTCCCAGTTCGTCTCACTCCGCACCATGGCCTCGACTAAGGCCGGGCGCGAGAGGTCGCCGCCGCCGATCACTTCCCTGAGGATACGGCGGTGCTCAGCCCAGGCAGGGCATACCGTTACCGTATGCTCCACCGTATCCTCTAGGTGGTCCTCACAATGACGACTCTCGGGCGTTTCCTCCCGCTGGATCCGAAACAGGAACCTACCGAAGCTGCCGTGCCCGGTAAGCACCTGCGTCAAGCGGAAGGTGAGGACGCCGTGGCGTCTCTCAAGCCACTCCTCAAAGAGGGGTCTTACCGCTGCTATAGTAGCGTGCCCGACAATCAATAAGATTGAATGAGAATTTGAGCCAATAGGTTAGCGTGTACACTTCGGCTGGCAGCTGTCAGCAAGATGCCCGCTGCCATTCCTCGTAGTGACACTTACTACCCTATACGGGTTAACCCGCTCATAATAATGTTACCAATAAATTAAAAATTTAGTTATTATTAACAATCAATTGTAAAGACAATACAATTATCTTTGTTATTAAAAATAATATAATATACATAATCCGTCGCCAGCGCCGTCATATATAATTTTTAAGTTTTCGAGCCAGTTAAAATATAAATGAAGAGTGATGTTTTTGTTTCTTTTGATATTGTTTCTTTTTTACTTTGATTATAATAATGTTGTTAGCAAAAAACTTTTTATAGTAGTGTGATAAATAAAGATATAAGAGATTTATAATGGATCTGTACCTGTTTAAGACTGATAAAGCTTAACACCGTGGCATTGCTCAAGTGTAATACTTATAGTTCTAATTTAAATTATATTAAAATATGCCAAGGTTAGCATTTTGTGTTTTGTTATTAGTCAAAAGCATTTTCAATAAATATTTCATTGTATCAATTGTGTTTTATTTAATAATAATGCATTAATAAACTCGTAGTCATCATAATAAACAATTATTATGATAACTACGAGTTTATTAACTTTTAAACCATAAATAAAAGAATTATTAAATTATTATTTAAACATTTTATCTTAGTCAAGGGATACCTATGAAGTTATTTATTCTTAAGAAAAAAGGCGGAAATGACCATATGCGCCCATTTTTGTTAAAAATATATACTAGATAAATAAACTAAATACTAAGAAGAAAAGTACAGGCAAAGGCGTTTGAAAATTAAAGGGCGCATCTAGCCATTTACGTCTATTCAATAAAGTATGTGATATTTTTCCTAATTTTTTATGCTAAGATGAAAAGGTTTTTCTAATATTTTTAGTATAATAATTTAATAAATTCATATTATTATAAAACCATGTTAAAGGTCTTTTTAATGGGCTTTGTTTTCAACTTTTAATATCTAAATATTTTAATTCACACGAACACAGCAAACAATTTCTTGTTTCATTTACTAAAACATTTTTTTCTCCGTTTTTACTTTTTGTTAGATACGTCTTTTCAACTATCAGGGGCAGACTGGCTGAATGGCCTCCCCCCGCGCCCCGCCGCCCGCCCCGCCCTCGCCTCACATTACCACTCTAACTTCATTACGTATCGTTATTTTTTGTTTGGTTGGTACATTGATACCGTTCCTGCCATTGCAACTTTTGTTACAACAATTTCACAGGATTTTATTTTCAAAACTTGTTGTATCCGTTTTACCTACATATTTTTCGTAAAATTCATAATTCATTTTGCCAACATAATAAATTGAAGACTTAACTTGTTCTTTTCTATTCAATCTTGTAATGGGAAGACCATTAACTTAAAGGCTTACACGTGACTTGGATTGAATTGAATGTCCAATTGCACTCTCGACACTATAATATGTAACTCATGTTGTTACTGAGCTACACTGCCGGTAGCTAGGATTACGTTGTATGTGGCAGGTAATGTGTATTGACACGGCAGTAACATTATACAGGCTGGAGTTACTGCCAGCCTAGCGATTAAGAGATGATCATCTGCTGGCACGTGCGACGTCTGCCCGACTGTCTCGCCGGCAACACTGCTGAGTTGTGCTGACACCCGGCATTTGGCTCCTGCGAGATACAGCCTATCATGATTAACTAGGATTATTACATGTATTGCACTGGCTTCATTTAGCCTCTACAGCGTGGCTGCCACCTCCTTGCAAGCGGCTATTGCGTCAACAATACGACGTATGTAATCACCATGTTTCTGCAACATTGGCTCGCGACGTAATTGTGCGAGTACCTCTCCGGACCTTTTACCACATCTTTTCTTTTGCATATAATTTACGCGGCGCCATCAGAACTTGCCACGCTCCCTTATCTACCGTCGCGCCTGTTTTAATTAACGTTTGTGCGTAGAGAATGAATGTGATGGCAAACTTTTATCTGCTATTCTACCTGAGTGCTTGCGATTAATTGCGGGTTAATCTCGATCTGTGGGCGATTGCTTCCAAATTCAAGGGCTAACGTGAGTATCTCTCGAGTGAACAGTACGGCCGGAGGATGAGACCTCGCGATGTTGGCAGCCGCCGCAATCTCCAGCTCCATGGAGTCCTTGTATCGATTAGCTGGTATCTGTGCAGCCCTCACTAGTGTAATTCTCATAACGGTACACATTTCTCTTGTCTCCTTGCCAACAGCCATTACGAGCTAACGATATGAGCGCGCCGCTCGTTTGTCATCGCTTTGTTACTGACTGTACTTCGGTCGACGTGTTTTACAAGAAATGAACCTTATAAATAAGATTGTAGGGTTGCGATTAGTACAGTACAGGTGAATAAAACGCCCTTTAAAATGAACAGAAACGGAATTTAAGATGGTGTAAAAATTATTCGAGTGAGTTTTAAACGAATTCGAAGATACCTTTTATAATGTATGGCTCTGTGTAAAGTACAAGTAAGTACTTTTATCTCTAATAGTAACTACAAATAAATAAATACAGATTGATTTGTCTTTCATCTTGTCATATTGTTAGAACTTAGAATTTGCAAATTCCTAACATTAAACTTAACAATGAAAACGCCAATCCTCAATAATAATTCCCCGATGTAGTAAATATTTCGCGCGGTCCTTATGTACGAGTTGGACCTTAATCCCCGCATCGATGAAAACGCTCGGTTTTTACAAGCTCCCCGTAAAGATAAGCTGAAATCTTATCTGAAGGGTTGTAAGGGCCAGGTAGGGACCGCTCTCCGACCCGCTGGGAGCCTTTATGTTATCCAGATTCTGCTTGGAGTATAAATAAGTCAAGGCTTTAAGTATTTTATAACCCTTTAAGAAAAAGTACACAAGTACCCTTTTAAAAGTGTAAGTAAATTATAGTGAAACAATAGACTTTCTTGGAATTCTCGAGCAATGTTAGTAAAATTGGGATACATTTACGAACTAAATCAAACTATTTTATCGTTTAGACGAGTGTTACATACTTAAGTATAGCTTAAGAATTTTAAATCTTCACTATCCAATACCTCCACCATCTTTTTATAATCCCAATCCCAACGATTATATGTATATGTTAATACTCCGAGGTGAGAAACTCTTTGAGAGAGCCAATCAAACACCCTTGTTGGTTCAATAATGGCGCGCGCTGCTGGCCGCCGGCCGACACTCCACCTGCAGCTCCCGGGGGACGCACACTGCGCACTCGTCACGCCAAGCTGCTGTACGTACTGCTTCATTGATTGCTAACTCTATCTGTATACTTTATTAGTCGCATCACACCAACAAACTTAACCATTTAATTTCAGCCAACTATAGAATTTTCACCATATTTTTATATGGTTTTGCATCGATAACATGCCTATTTCAAGTTATTCGGCTTAAGTACCATATACTAGACAGATCGTGATATCCACCAAAAAAGGCTTTTTTCTAGGCAAAAATTTGTACTTATCTCGACTATAAAATTTCATGAAGAAAACTCTCTTTGAAAAACTACATACACAGTTATCTTCCCCCAAATCTGAAATAAAAACTAGCCGGCGGAGGCTTTAGTGCGGTGCGAGAGTGACGTCATTGTGACACGGCGCGCCTTGATAACTGAGCTCCGCAGATTTATAACGCGAGATAACAGCACGACTCGTGTTACTGTTTGGCGACGGGGCTTCCTTCCGGATGATGCAAATCCCTTCGGTTCCTTCTGTTTGCTGATTTTATCAATATATGGATATATGTAATTATATATGTAGGTAGGTATCATGGATAAAAATATGTATACCAAGATTGTACCAACGCATTTTTACTTAGAGTTACAGAAAAATGACTTAAATATTGCATTTAAACGCTTGTGAATTTGGGTAAAAAGTAAACTTAAAATTCTTCGAGAGTAAATAAATGTTCCGTAGCTTATTTCTTCCCGCATCGCAGCGCTCTGTACAGTAGAATGGATCACCTCTACCGTTTCCATTTGTCACTTAGATCCTTCGACTTCGACACCACATCAAGGCTGACTTCCTAAGACTTCAGTCTGCGGTAACTCCTCCAAGTATATTCAGTTCACTAAGTACACGTCGCGCGCCGCCTCCGTACAGCTTCCGATGAAATAAATGCAAGCGGAGTTAAGGACCAAGTAATGAGGACTTCAAGACAAACTATTGCAGATTCAACAGAGGAGTCCTCGTCTCTAAGTAAATAATATGTCTGATTATATGTATTATAATGTCGGTGCAACTTTTTGCTAGCTAGTCAAGCGGACCATTATACCTAATAGATAAGTAATTTAATGCTTACAGGAAAAAATATAATCATTAGGTACTTTATATATAAATACCTTCGAACAAAAAAAGATAAGTTCAATAAGACGTCCACAGATTAAAATTGAAGGAAGTGAAAAAAGGGCTAACTACGACCAGCAGGCGGAATATCAGATACTTTCAGGCTCATCTAAAAGTCATTACGGTTAGACAGGCTATCATTTACTTCTGTAGGAGCAACGAGTTTAAGCCAAGTATTTGGAACTCTGCCTATTCCACGAGGAAGTGCATGTAGATACATTATGGGTATAGACGTAAGACCGGGAGCCAATATCAGCTTGTAAATCACCTTAACTTAGTGCGTAGAGCCGAGCTCGAATAATTTACGTCGGTTGCTTAGCCAGGACACTGTTGTGGGTGGAACATTTTAATTACTGCACACATCTTGCCGTGACCCGCCTATGACTTACTTAGCGTGTGCGGCCTGAGATGTAGAAGGGTGCGATATTGGTGAATGTTGAGAACAGCATTGACAAGCGAACACTGCCGTGAATCAGTGGTTTGACATATCAATTGTGAAATCGTGATTGATTTGTGAAATCCAAATAATACTATAATTAACGCAATTGTAATTAATAACATAATTATTGCACAAAATAGCTTTCACTTAATTCTGTTTTAATCGTATAGCCATGTTATAATATGATTACACGCTGTTTCGTGTGGCTTGTGTGCCCGCGGTGCGCGGGTAAAGTTGCGTTAGTGCAATAACGCTGCTCTCATTACTCTGTTATTAGTAAGGCCGGAGTTCACGGAGCGCTCACTGTTGCTCGCCTGCCGGGGATTGTGGCCAGGGGGAGGAACTCCGCCAATATCTTGCAAATACTATATGGATACCAATCTGTTTAATATCAGAGATGCATGCATTTTGTAGTTTGCTAACTATAGGTTTCTTGCTTATAATGCAGGATGCAAATTTAAGCATTATGTGTATTATAGAGCATTTAATGTGATTTTAGTTCGCATTGAGCTGCAAATGTTCAAAGTCTATTGTTATTAGTAAGTTAGTCGGGACGTAACATGTTGCTCGCTTCGCAGGCACACTGGCCAAGTATTGCGGTACATACGCAGCGATGTATGGGGAACTGCAACTCAAGTTTGTGATTACTTGCCAGTGTTAGTTATGTTATATGGTGAGGCAACATGTTGGGAGGGTTGCAATCTTCTCACTAAGTAAGGACAATTGCATGGCAGTAATAGTGCTATTTTTAGTGGTAGTAAGTAACAATTTTGGCCATAAAACTAATAAACAAACAGGAGGATATAATATTACCTTCTGCCGACTTGGTACTCCGGGAAAAACAAACAGTAATTAATCATGATCACGATAACATTCAGATAGCTGCTGATGGACGTTTGCAAAGTTTCGAAATTAGATAAAGGTAGATTGAGATCTAGCTATATTTCTATGTGAAATATTACATTTCCATTACGGAAATCACGCAGCGTTACTCAGACGACGGATGGCGAGAGTTCTGGTGCAGCAGTACGCATGTCTCGTGCCATATATTGAGTCGGTACAAGGCTCGGTTCGTGCCAACTCCCGCTCGTCCTGCACGCCGTAATGTTTAAAAGAAGGCCATAACAGTTTGGCTGGCAGCCGCCCCCCCGCCCCCGCGCCCGCGCCCGCCCCCGCGCCCGCCTCCGCCTCGCACGTTATGTCCCGACGCTGCCAACGAACGCATAATTGTTTTTAATGGCACGCACTTGTCTTTGTGAAGCGGATGAGATTTAGATGTGGTCTCTTTTATCGTTGTTTTAAAGTGGTGTCTGTAATTTTACAGTCATACGCCATTGTATGGGAGGGGACCGCGACACTTGAACGTTTATGTTCGAGTGACACTTGCTCTCACATTACGAGTTGCGAAGTACTAAGTAAATGAAGCACTTACAACCGCTGTCTTATTCACTAAATACGAAAATACTTCAAATTAACTTGTTGGATGCCATTACCAGTATTCTACGTAAAATTTAGAATGTGTCTCATTGGTTAATTGTAGAAGCGGCCGCGTCGGAACTGATTGTGTGCAAATACGTGTGTCTAGTGTTTGTCTTACCGACAGCTCTTAACTACACACCAAACATTCTGATTTCAAGTCTATAACGCTATACAACAATTTGTCCGGACCAATACTTCAAGCTCTCAGCCATTCCAAATCAAACTCTATTTGTAACAAGCGATAACGATTACTATTCAGTGCAAGATTACAGATAGTCATTGTAAAGCTAAGTACACACGGGCGGGACAGCCGATCAAATAGTTTGTCCTCCAATTACTGCAGCCTGACTTGTATCGTTTAGCGCGACAGATGTCGCCACATTGCTTATTAAAACGAATTCTAACCGGCCGGTGTACTTGAGGATGAAAGTAATGATATTGCATGACGCTGCTGTTCCTGGAGTTACGGCGAGATTTTTTCAGGCGAGGGTGCCCCTCGACGGTTCTTAGTGAACGTCGGTACACGAGGCGGGCTTCGAAATGTTACCGCGCCGTTTACATAAACGGGTTTTAATTTCTGCTCTCATAAATGGAGTCATTATATTTGCATGTACCAGATAATTTTCTGTAATTATGAATTGAAATTGTGCCTATATTGGCAAACAAGGTAATTTCGCGTCAATCCTCCGATTACAATATATTAATAAAATAATAACCCTAGTTTAAAATAACATGAAACACCCAAACTGCCCATTGACGCATCAACGCGGAAAATAAAGCTTTTCGTGTAAAGCGTATTAAATTTTAAATGCGCTGCATTCGATTATAAAGCTGAGTACACACTGGCAAGCTATCTTTATTCGAGTTGCAGCCACGCGTCGCGCGTCGGCAACCAGTTTATCGGTGACGGATGGCTGGACGCAGGTGTAGCCCGCACCTTACATTACAACAATCATCCTACACAGACCGCATGTCCTATGTCTGTGGCATAAAGTTTACTTTTGTTTGTCTGCTATACATTTACGATTGTAAGCATTGTTACAACTTGATATAGGACCATTGACACAGCTATGTGGGATGCTGGGGATGAACGGATGAGTGTATCTATGCTGAGGCTATTTTTATTCACACCGAGGTAGCAGTAGAAGGGGCGAGCGACCGCGTGCTCACAGCTATTGTAAAATGCGTATTTTCCTTATTGCGTTAGCCTATAAATTACTAAGTAATCCTTAATCAGATAACGACAATTCTAGAAAATTATTGTATGCCTATAATAAAATGATCATTTCAAGGTTTTGGAAAATCATGGGTTGTTCGTGTGACACAAATAAAAACTTATTAGTTTATGGTTACAAGTATAATGGCTTTCTAAAATCTTTATGGTCCCACTGTTTCCTATCCATAAACATAATATATTTCGTCATGGATATCAAAACTCGTTCGCAACTCTAATAAATAATTGACTTAGCAATGCATGAGAGATCCCTAAGCCGAGGATCGTCTTTTATCATGTCCGCGCTTTCGGAGCTCGGCTTGTAAGTTAACTAGTGCCACAATCGAGTATCAATCATCCACTCTCGTATTTAACGAACCAAAAAACTTAGCCTCACAATGGGGGATGACTTTGAATAAAGCCTCCGACCCCAGGCGAGGGGGGAAGCGCCGGGGAAAGGCTATCAAAAACACATGTCCTGTACCACTGCGCCCGTCGACTCGTTGGGAATCTTTCAAGCTTTATCTTTTACTTAGAAACGAGTAGCTAATGAAATTTGACAAAAGCAGATCGCGACATTCCAACAATGATTAATATAAATAACAAATCTATTTTAATAATATAACAATTTACATAAAATATGAAATAAGAAAAACGGACGGAACGGACTAATGAAGAACAGAGTATATTCTAACTACAGATTTATATAAGATATAGTTGTTTATGTTTCTACAAGCAATGTAAGTTCTGCCCATGGCCGATGTTTTATCAACATTGATTGATGATTGATTGCATGCTCAGTATGTACACATGCCGACTGGATAGTGCGCAGCGTGATACTAGATAGAATCAAACAATTATTATAATCCGGTTCACAGAACAAAGAAATGAAACCTTCGATGCAATAATTCCCTCGGCTTACGGACATACGTAACCAAATTATTATTGCTGGGTATTATTACGGAATTAGTAGGTAATTACATTCCTGACTGCTTTATTATTTACTTGTGTATTTATGACATGCTGTCGTCACTTTATTAGTATGTTATTATCATCGGTTTCCGCTGTCGCCCGCAGCTTGGCGCGTCCTCGACATCCTCTAGTTGGCGTTTAGTGAATTTATAACGGTTACCTACGGCATCTGCGTGAGATTTATGAAAGTGTGCCACTCGAACACTTACAGTTTTTGTCACCACCGCGCCGGACCATGACAGTGATGGAGTGACGCGGCCCACAACTACTGTCACGCAGGAATATGACGCAACTACTGGTCGCGCCGCAGTTGCTCGACATTTCCACCATTTACAATCTGTACGACAGAAATAAAGCTTGAAGAAAACTGACTCTGTTTTAGTTAAACGCTTCTATGAAGTACGCAGTACTGTTGATCATTTCAGATGTCGACTTGAGTAGCTGTTACATAACAACGTGATGTAATAATATACAGGGTGTGTAACGTCAGGACCAATATGGATATTCCAGCAATCATCGAAAATGTGACAGCACCCCGAGCGCCGCGACATACACAGTCTGGCGGGTTATTTTCTAAATCACTTGATATTTATTGGTGAAAGTATCGTGTAAGTATATATCAGGGTTTTTACTGTTGTCTACATTTTCCTTCCTGTATAGCAACTATATTTTGACTGAGAACACTACATAGACCAACAAAACATATAAAACGTGGACATTTTCCTTCAGTATCAAGAGTTTCTGTGATTATATGTAGCTGTACAATTAAATATTAATACTTCAGTTATAAAGAAATTATTTGCTATCACAGTAGATGCAATCTCGGCCGTGACACGCGAAAATTTTCAATTGAACACATTGACCGTATCTGTGTGTAAACTACACGATAAAGTACTAAAAGTCATGCAACGTAATTATAGAATGATCTAAAAATAATATAACACGATAGGTAATCTGTGGTTGTTCAATTTGTTAAAAGTCTCTAACATGTAATGTCACGTTTTTGTGATCTTACGTAACATGAACACGGATATCGCCAAAGGCGTTTGTTACTATAACAGCCATAGTTATCTAGTTAGGTAAGCGAGTACCGATGTGGGCACAACGCGTAATACTGATAAATACGAGTAGGTACTTCGTGTGCGTCAAATCTCTATATCTCCGAAGCATGAAAGTCAACGATTGGAGACGTGAATGTCAGAATACAATGTGTTGCAGATACGCAATACATATTTTCATATTTTTTGCCATAACCAGCCTTTGTCATTAATAGGCGGGCTCGACGGCAGAGATATCAGAAACTCACAGCAATCGACGTGAAAAAACTACAGCGATACCTGTAATTACATTGTATACGCTGTAATTTTTTCTCACACAGCGAAACATAATTAGCTGAGGTTACCGGGGGCCTATCCCTCCCCTCACCCCTCCTTAATTTGTAAATCCCCAAACCTCTTATTCCCAAAAGGCCGCAGCGTTGATTGCTTACCATCAGATAATCCGTATGTATGTTTATTGTCGGATCACATAACATCTTCAATTACAATGTTTAAATCTTGAAATAAAGATTTTTTTATACCATAGAAGTTTGAAAATTTTGTGGAAGGTCAACTGAAGTCAATGTGGTTTAGCCGATTACATCACATTGATGTAGCATTACAATGTCAACTTGTAACATATTCCCGGAAAGATAATTCCAACTGTACAGTTATCAGTTACCTTATATCTTCAGTGATAATGGATAAGTCAATGACATTCTAGTTAAACTCAGTTTGGAGGTCTAGAGCAGATGTTTTTTATTTATCTTTATTCACTAACCAATAATTGTTTAAAATAATACAATAATTGAACAATAATCAAAAATTAAAAATAAATGCGAAAGTTACTCTGTCTGTCTGTCTTGTGAAATTTGGTACAAACATAGTTTGGAACTCGAGAAAGGCGTAAGGATAGTTTTTATACCAAAAATCTCCAGGTAGTCACTATTCCACGCGTACGCAGTCGCGGGCAAAAGCTAGTAATATTATACATGCGAAAGTAACTCTGTCTGTTTGTCTGTCTTCTTCACACCTAAACTACCTACTAAACCTATTTGTGTGATATTTGGTACAGTCACAGTTTGGAACTCGAGAAAGGACATAGGATAGTTTTTTAACCAAAAATCTTGAAAGATTGTATATGTATATTAAAAGTGTTACCATCATCATCATCGTCGGCCTATAAGTGCCCACTGCTGAGCAAAGGCCTCTTCTCATACGGAGAAGGTATTAATTGCATTAATCACCACGCTTGCTCAATGCGGGTTGGCGATTTCAAACTTATAATTAGAAATTACCATACAGTCCTAGTATATATGTCATGTGGTAATCATCTGTAAACATTTTTGCCACTAGATTAAGTTATATGTACTCAAGATTTTCCCATATAAAAGCTATTTATAATAGAGAAATAAAAAATTGAGAGAGAGAGAATTCGTAATATTTCTTTCTGCTTTAAGTACCTGTTTAATAAATGTTTTTGACTTTGATATTCTTCTGACAATTGTGACCTAATTAGAGCAATAAGTAACCCTCATAACATCTAATTTTACACAGTAGTAAAAAAGTACTCCTAACATTATAGTTAAACTAATAAAGTATTTCAGCTACAGACACTCAACGCCATCTGTTGTCAATACAAGTAAATCAGAGTGCTATTATCAATAACATTGGTATCAATAATCCAGTAACACTAATCTCTGATAGCACGCGGATTGTTCTTATCACAGGTGTAAACTGTTACATTTACAAGATAATAATTATTCTAAGTACATTCAATAATAAAGTACTTAACACATAAATCAACTCAACATATCAAAAATGTGAATAATTAATCTATTGGGATTATTCAATTTACATTTTATCAAAAACGATTACATTGGAGGCGCGAGTGATAATGTAAGACCTTCACGTTATCGTATTTAAATATTTTTTGATAAGAATTAAAACTTTAATCTCTCCACCTGAGTGATATCGATCGATTATCTTTTTATTGCTGCCAATAATAATAATTAGGAGGAGGAGATTAACATAAGTACCACTTTTTATAGCTTGACGTTAAACCAAAATACCTAGAGTTACGGAAATAACTCGATGCGGGTCATTCGCTACTGACATGCTAAGAAAATAAATGATATGAACAGTGTCTCTTGTTGTAATCTAAAAATTTCAAAAATTGTTCCTTACTACTCGCATATAAAATTCAAAATGTTAGTTTTAAGGTTTGTGCTTTCAAAGGAAATTGTCTAAGGTGTACCTTGGTCTTCGATTATAGATCATCCTGTAGTGTACGCCATAGCGAGAATTACGCAACCGCCGAGCGACCGGAACGTGCCCCCGTCGCGTGATACGGTCGTTAGTTGCAACTTATGATCCCGAAGATAAATGATATCTGTTGCTGTCACTTTTTGTGGATACTACAAACGAATGTGTATAACTGGAAACATCCATGCTTGGGTGAAAACATAGGTAGCGAACCTGTCAGATTACCTTTCTTAATATGTATATCAATAAATAGTGTCGTTATCGAAAGATCTACGTATAAAACAAATATTCTTTATCTCAAGTCACCTTTCTACAGAATCTTCGAAACTTGTCATAATCTAAAAGGACATTTCGTAGACATTTGTTCACACACGGGTGCTGCTGGGCGCTGCAATAACAAGCAAGTCACGTGCCGTACTCGGCTTCGAGTACCGCTGACACCGAACAAGTGACAGCTCTCACGATAGAACTGTCAATTTTGGTTTGAACGAAACGATATCTTGCGAATAAATTAAGTTTCATGTTATTGCTGTAGGTCCTACTGCAACACAAACGAGGTCGGTCAAGATTACCTCCGACCTAAGCGCAGTAAGCACTTACAAAGGCCCGTCTGGAGCCTCACAATGAATGTTCCATAGCACGCGGCTTGTGTTTCTGTGAGCCTCGGAGATTATTGCTACTTCTGCTTATATTTACTTGGACTTGGAAAGATGTTATTAAACTCGTAGAAAGGGAAATTACAGAGCGTATTTCTAACATTTACAGTTAAGAATTTATCGTTGGTTTCGCAAAAGTTCTCATACAAGTTTTATCTAAGTAGTAAATAATCTGTATTGTAAAAATAAAACGTCAATTAATCCTCGTAAAGGATTTGCACACCACGATTGCAAACGTTGTAGGTAGTGTAAGACATCGGTCATATCAGTAATCGTTGCGTTTCCAATTATAAGCATATCGAGTCGTGCCACACATTAATAAGTACACCCGCACTGCGCCTACAAGCAATTGGTCGAGCCATCGCTTTCGTTACAAGCTTGTATTGCACAACAAATTATTTCACATTTTGTGCGCGTCCGTCTGTCAGTCGGTCCAACACAGGCAAAGTTTCAACTTGTACAGCTCTCGTTTGAATAAAATATAAATCTTAGTTCCGCTGCTAAAAAGAGAGCTCTACTAAAAATACATTTTGCTTGAAAAGAACGGAGCGGAACATTGGAGCGCCGATCACGAATAAATTGCTTACACATACAGACATTACAATATTTTATTCGAGCCGTGTGAATGCAATGACAGCCACGTCTTACTAAAAGCATCAGATTTTACTAAAACTTATTGCATTTTTATTATGTCGACTTGTAGTCTTCAGTAGAGCCTTGCTTTCAATTTTACATCTTCAGCTGGACGACGGACGTGGCCACTTCCTCCACACGCGTGCCTATTATAAACCTCGTGCTATAGGCACGTGTGGCTGTTAAGATTTTATAGATAATATCTTTGGAGGAAAGAACTTATCGCTTAGTAAAATCAGTTTTTCAAAGACATTGTTTTATACATACCTACATACGAATCACGCGACACATTCAGTATGTTGGTAAATATATCTGAAATAGTCGCAAGTACATATTATAGTAGGACTAATTCTCAACTTGTACCGCGTCTAAAGCAACAGCTCTTATGTTAATAGATAGGAAGGATCGAGGGTTCAATTTCGTTTGTACATAAAACACGAAGTTACAGGTACCATAAATCACGGTCGGTAAAACCTGCATACATATGTACATACATACATACATACATATATATACGATGGAACCGACAAACAGATGTGAACGTATGATAATAAGCAGACAAGGGTCCGATCACAATCAACGTTATTTGAACGGCTCTCGGATCCCCGCGAGATAACGCGTTCTTACGGGATTTTATATGAAGGAATGCGGTTGTGAACCGAAACAAATATAATATAATATTTATCCTACTAGGTAAAACTTCTTTCACGTAGATTTAGAATATATATTATTGAATACCGGTATAACAGGAATAAACAATATGATTTCTGCAATTTCCAGAATCATTTATGAATTCGTACAGTCCAAAGTACGTTCCATCCGGCAGTTCAATGTCTAATTGATAAACAAATATCTTGACAACAGATCGCAACACTTTGTTACCACTTGCGTAATAATCTTAAAATAAAGGCGTGGTAAGAGTTTATCGCTTGCATCTGCGAGACGGTAGCGTCCGTCGTCCGTCCGTATCGACACGATCGGGCGAGGTCGTTAGGCGCGATCCGTGTTAGATACGACCTGATTTACTAGCGATACATAGATACATACCTACACACAATTTGCTGATATTAGGGACTGAGCACAAGTCGATATAGTGATACTATAAAAATAACGAAATGCGAACAAGAAAAGTAAACGTACGGTTATGAACTTGTTGTATATTCATTTGAAATAAGGACCATTTCGCAAGATTGTAAAGTTAGGTTTCATCAAGTTAGCTGCAAAGGGCGTGTAATAAAACTACAGCTGGCAAGACGTAATCCACATTCGAACAACCAGGTCACCTTATAACCACAATGTATAGGAACATAAAAATGATTAGGGCAGTAGCACACGAATCACTCGGAGCTTGTCTCGGGGCACAAGCCACGAGTTACGACGGATGCATATTCATCGCGGTCGCCGGGCCGTGCCTGCCGCCGGCCGATGTGAACCCACCCTAATATCCATTAGCGATAGCGGATTGTCCCACTACTAATTAATATCGTGGCACATAGACAGCTGAATAGATTGTCTGTGGGTCAATACTTTCAACACGTAGAAACGTGTAATATTTTGTATCTTTTTATTAGTTATCACTCATGAATTCATTTAATTTATTTTATACCTAATGTATTTAATTTACACATTAATTACATATTAAAGCGATATTAGTCTGAGATAAGAATTAATTAAAGATATTATCGAACAAATTCTTGCAAAACAATTATTATCTTAATTGTTTTAATATTATTGATTTGTGTACTTGTATTGCAAGTGAAGTCGGGGCGTTGTAGCATGTTTGGTATAAATTTATCCTCATCTATCGGCGCCGGCAGATCTGTACTGATATTTGGGTAATTTATGTAATTAAGATGTATCGGCATATCTCTGCCTGAGCTTGCACTGTATACATACTGTGACAGAAAACTCTTTGACATCATGACGTCAATGGATGGTTGTCAAACGTTGCCTAGAGATTGTAAATTTCGTCGTGAATTGTCAACACGAGTTGGTGTAATCGGTAAGGCGTGTGGATTACACCACAGAGACCCCGAGTTCGAGTCCCGCCGTAAACATGAAGTTTTTTAGTTGATGGAAGTTTTGTCGAACTTTCTGGAATATTTGAGTGAAAGTGATGAAAAATTAAGGAGCGAGAAGGAGAATAAATAAAAATGAATAACGAAATTATTGGAAGGTTCTGGAGGCATGACGATCAAAAAGAATAACGAAATTGAATGTTCTAGAACCTGACCGGGGGTATATAAGCGGAACTGCGGCTCACCGCTGGCAGTTGAGTTCTAAGTCTAAAGCGATTCGGAAGAAAAGGAAGAAGTGAGAAAGAAGAAAAGTGAGTGAAATAGTGAAGTGCAGTGAAATAGTGAAGTACAGTCAGTTAAGTGAGTTAAGTCAGCGTGAACGGCAAAGTTGTGTCAGTCGGCCGGACTCTGCTGGAGAGGAACGCCGATAACTTAACTCCGTGGACGCTGTAACTTAAGTGCAATAGAAAGTCTGAAAACCGGTATTAGTGTTTCAATTCATCCAATCCCGTAACCCAAGCCCGCATAGTCAGGAACGTGACGTCAGGCACGTAACATTTGGTGTCAGAAGTGGGATTGGAGAAAAATGCCGCTAGTGCCGCAGGACGTAAGAGGAGTGAGTACCCGTTCAATGTCAGAAGCGCAGCGTGTGAGGGAAGAGGGTGCTGCAGCTCAAACCAGCGATGCAGAAGCCAAGCCTGTGCAGGTGGATCTTCTGCTACAGCTGCAGCAAATGATGGCAGAGCAAGCGCGCCGCCAAGAAGAGCAAGCGCGCCGCCAAGAAGAGCAAGCGCGCTGTCAGGCAGAACAGCTGCGGGAGCTGAAAGAAGAGCAAGCGCGCCGCCAAGAAGAGCAAGCGCGCCGCCAAGAGGAGCAAGCACGCTGTCAGGCAGAACAGCTACGGGAGCAAGCACACTGTCAGGCGGAGCAGCTACGGGAGCTGAAAGAGATGCATAAGGATTTCACGAAGGGACTGCAAAAGGCTGTCGAACGGGTACAAGAAGTGGAGGAAGGGTTAGGCAAGTTGAAACTTCGCGTCATGGCGATAGAGGAGAGACTGGAAGAAGAGATCTCCAAAATCAAGCAGGAAGTGACAAACCCAAGCCCTTTGAAGAGCCGAAGCCGTCTTGCAGCCGTTTTTGACGCCCCAAATGCGGCCTTAAGCGCAACGAAAGGGCTCAAGATTCCCCATTACGACGGAACAACATCCTGGACTGCGTTCAAGCTACAGTTTGAGACACTTATGGAGGCTTATGGTTGGACTCAGAAGGAAGCACAGTCAGCCCTTACCCTGGCCCTCCGTGATCAAGCGCTCTCAGTGCTGGAAGCTATCGGCGCAAGTGGGGATCTCAGCTTTAGTGCCCTCCTCGACGCACTTGAAGCACGTTTTGGAGACAGCCACCTCGAGCACGTGTATAGAGCGCAATTAAAAGAGCGTACTCAGCGTGCTAATGAGAGCCTACAGCAATGGTCCGTGGAAATCGAGAAACTTGTACGTCGAGCTTTCCGGTCGACTCCGTCAATGATTGAAGGCACGCTTCTCCAAGCGTTCATTGACGGTATTCGGGACCCAGAAGTACGAGCTGCTGTTCATCTGGGCCATCACAAGATCATGAAAGAAGCTCTGGCCCATGCATTGGAAGTGGAAGCCGTGCGTAGCAACTTCCGTACCTTACGTCTGCGGGAAATGACGACAACGGAGCAGGTACCTCCACGCCGTCGGAACTTCATGTGCTATGGATGTGGAGAGCGTGGGCACATACGGAGCGACTGCCCGAAGAAGATGAACCGCAAGGACGCGGCGGTCTCAACTTCTGACCAGCAGGGAAACTTAAACCCAGTCAGGGCTGCGGGGTGGGCGCCGGCTGGTAGTGGAACAACCCCAACAATCTACATCAAGCAAACCAACGATGGAAATACTCTGGTGATAGACGGTCAAGTAAATGGGAAAAACAGTCAGCTAACATTAGATACTGGAGCTTCAAGGACGGTGATAAATGTTCGGCTGCTCGAGCACAACATCAGGAAACACCTTAAACCAATTGTTGGCCTACAAATGAAATCAGCTACCGGCCAGTGCATACCGATAAGTGGAAAACTGCATGTAACAATCAAAATTGGGGAACGTGTTTATCGACATGAGGTTATTGTGGCCAAAATTCTGGATGACTGCATCCTGGGACTTGACTTCCTGCAAGGGCACCAGTGTAACATCGACTTAAAATCTGGAGTATTACTATGTGGAACTGAGGAAATTCCGATGAAGGGTGGAACCCTGGGAAAAGTTTGCTGTTTAAGAAGAACTGTTCTTGCACCAAAATCACAGACTCTCGTACCAATTGCATTACCTAGGAGGAGGGAAGGAAGTTTACCTCGAAGGTGCGCTGTGATTGATAAATCGGAACACGTAAACTCATGGCTACCGGCAAGAACTGTCGTGGGGTCATCTGATGTTAACCGCATTCCGGTATTCAACTTCAGTGATTCAGAAATTACGATTGAAGAAGGAGAGCCTGTGGGCGTATTGGAAGAAGTGGCCTGGATAAGAAAATGCTCGGAAAATGTTGTGAAGAAGGACAGTACGGGAATAGACTTTGTAACGAAAATCTTAGACGAAAACAAAAGTCTGACAAAAGTGGAGACTATGAAAGCTAGAAATTTACTTCTTCGATTCTCTGATGTGTTTTCAAGAAGCGATGGTGATATTGGCCGAACTGGTTTGGTGAAGCATAAAATAAACACAGGTGATACAATGCCAATTCGTCAAAGGCCCAGACGTATACCATTCGCTCGTGAGAAAGAGGTTGAAGAAATGATTGACGATATGAGGAAAAATGACGTGATAGAGCCCTCTTCTAGCCCTTGGTGTTCACCTGTCGTGCTTGTCAAGAAGAAAGATGGTTCAACGAGGTTTTGTGTAGACTATCGACGATTGAATGATGTAACCAAGAAGGATAGCTACCCGTTACCAAGAATCGATGACACACTTGACACACTGAGTGGCATGAAATGGTTTTCAACGCTCGATCTGAAAAGCGGCTATTGGCAGGTGGATTTGGATCCCAAGGACAAGGAAAAGACCGCATTCTCAACTGGGAAGGGACTCTGGCAATT